>PVIC010010249.1:0-43774 GCA_004025085.1 Thryonomys swinderianus | reverse complement strand
AATAGATCACAGATAGACAATTTCCGGATCTTCTCTCTGGCATGAACATCTGTAGATGCAAATGAGTTCTAGAAAGTAGGACAGCTTTTATAGAGTGGAATATTTCTATAGGAAACTTGGTGTGGGAATGTGATGAGGGGAAGGAATAAATATGATACAGAAAGAAAATAAAAGAGCATGTATAAGGGGGGAGGAGGGGCGAGTGGGTAGGGATATGGGTAAAAATGAGAATTAACTTGTGGCATATACTGGTACAAATTTCCCAATGTTATATGTGATTTTGAGATGTATATAAATTGTACCAATAAAGAATTCAATTAAAAAAAATGAAATATTACTCGGCCATAAAGAACATCAAGTTTCATTCATTTATATGCAAATGGCACACCTTGAGGACACACTAATAAGTGAAATAAATAGATCCCAGATATGTAAACACCATATCTTTTCTCTGTATGAGAACCTATTGATGTAAATGAGTTCTAGAATGTATAAGAGATTTTGTGAAATAGGAAATATTCAAAGGAAATGTGGTAGGGGATGTAATGAGGTGGAAGAATAAATATGATTTGGAAAGAAAAAGAAATAACATGTATATAGGGGGCGGGGGCTTGTCAGTGGGTATAGATATGGGTAAAAATGAGAATGAACTTCTCTCATATACTGGTATAAATTCTCCAGTGTTGAATGTGATCGGGAGCTGTATATAAGAGGTACCAATAAATAATTCAATTTTTTAAAAAAGCCTGTAGATGCAAATGAGTTCTAGAAAGTAGGACAGCTTTTATAGAATGGAATATTTCTATAGGAAACTTGGTGTGGGAATGTGATGAGGAGAAGGAATAAATATGATACAGAAAGAAAATAAAAGAGCATGTATAAAGGGGGGAGGAGGGGGGAGTGGGTAGGGATATGGGTAAAAAATGAGAATTAACTTGTGGCATATACTGGTACAAATTTCCCAATGTTATATGTGATTTTGAGATGTATATAAATTGTACCAATAAAGAATTCAATTTAAAAAAAGCCAAGTACTTGTCTTTGAATTGTTTACATTGACCATCTCCTCGATGAAAATAGTGCACTACCTTTCCACTGTAATCCTCAAAACAAATCCACTTCTCAAGTGAATGGCAGTTTTGTATCCCTAAGAAGTCATTTCTGAATGCCACAAATAAAGTAACTGAATTCAACATCAGTGTTATTTGATGAACTATTCATACTACCATATGAAAACTGAAAAAAACTGAAAATAGTACTGTATCATCAAATTCTCCAGTTTCTTGAATCATTTGTCTGGTCAAAAAAATCAAATACCACTGGATTGCACACTTGTGCAACCATTGTGGAGATCCGTGTGGACATTTCTCAGAAAACTAGGACTAGGGGTCCCATTTGACCCTGCTATCCTCCTGCTAAGAATATACCCAAAAGAATTTTAAAATTCATACTGGAAAGACAGATGTACATCCTTGTTCATAGCAGCTCAGTTTGTGATAGCTCAATCTTGGAAACAACCCAAATGCCCATTAAAACTGGAAAGTGGATAAAGAAGATGTGTTTTTTTTATAAAATGGAGTATTACTCTGCCATAAAGAATGACAAGATCAAGCCATTTAGGTGCAAATGGAGACACCTGGAGGATATACTAATAAGTGAAATAAATAGATCACAGATAGGCAAATTCCGGATCTTCTTTCTGACATGAACACCTGTAGATGCAAATGAGCTCTAGAAAGTATGACAGCTTTTATAGAGTGAGAAATTTCCATAGGCAATTTGGTGTGGGAATGTAATGAGGGGAAGGAATAAATATGATTCAGAAAGAAAAGAGTATGTATAAAGGGGGTGGGGAGGTGTGGGTCGGTAGGGACGTGGGTAAAAATGAGAACTAACTTGTGTCATATACTGGTACAAATTCCCCAATTTTATATGTGATTGTGAGATGTATATAAATTGTACCAATAAAGAATTCAATTTAAAAAAAATCAAATACCACAATACTGAAAAAAATTCTCCTGTGGTTATTTTATGAATAATTTTTCTCCACTTTTATATAACATAAAATTTTCATATAGTTGAAATGAACTGTGCAGAGGAAAAGATAAATGCCAGAAGGCATCTAAATATTATAGCATCTGTTATATTTTACACTCAGTAATCACAAATTTTATAAAGTTTCACTGCACTTGAGGCTAGATTCTTCACAAATTATTCAAGATTGATAGCTGTAGTCATTGTCATTACACTTAAATTTTATTATACTGAAATACACACAACATTCTTCTACCCTTTTCCTTTGTTGTAATATTTTTTTCTGTTTTATATAACTAACTTCCAATGCTTGATCTGTCTTTTCCTGCAAATATCTAAAATTTATATGATAGAAATTAGCATTTACAATTAAGTATTCAAAATCCATCTGATCTGTGGATGGACATGTATATCCATATTTGTGTGTGTCCAACCACTTATTCATAGCATTCCTATTCAGTTAAAAAAATAAACTACTCTAGATCATTCACAGATCACTTCTCCCCCTTTGACTAAGGTCTACTAGAGTATACAGATCATTGTCAGAAAAATCAAGATGGTCTTTTATTTAATTTTTAGACATCTATGTTAATATCATCTCTTTCTTCTTAATAATTTGCTAAATTTCATATCATCTCCTACTTTCAAGACTAACTTTTAATAAGCATTTATCCTTAGTTTAGTACTATATTAAGTACCTTCATCAAAATAAACTTTTATAAAACTGCAATCATGAAAGAACCATATCTTGTAAGTCGAATTATCTTATTCATAAAGAATTGAGACCTTAGATAGAACAAATAACTTCACCCAGTGCTACTTAATCAAGTCTACATTCTTCTACCTCAGGCCCACTGTATATGGTCACTCATGATGAACAGTATTTGATTCCAGGGAATGTTATTTCCAGACCCTGTATATTGGAGTTACCCAGTTTTATAGCACTATGTCTGTCTGGTAAGTCTAGATTTTGTGTCATTACACTATATTGCCATTTCACTAACTTACCCATATTAATGTAAAAAGAATACGTATAAGTTGGGGAGAGAAAATAGTGAGAATTGAGTTTGGCACTCTATTATTTGAAAACATCACTAAAGGTTCTCCATAATTATTATTCATAATTTAATCCTTTCATATTTCCATTTATTACAGTTTAATGTGTCCCTCAAAAGTGAATGTGCTGGGACCTTAATCAGTAAATTCACATGCTTATGGTATTAGAAGCATGACCTTTGAGAAGTAACCTAATGAAGTCATAATGTTGGATCCCTGTGATAGCAGTAGTGGCTTTATAAACAGAAAAACTCAGAAATCCAGGTTAGCATGCATTCTACTTTATAAATTATGTTACCTTTTGTTTATTTATTGCAGTGACAGAAAATGAAATGGATGATCTTACACCAAATGATAATTTATCAAGATTTGTAAATAACCTAAGTAGGAATTCAACTATTATTATACACTGCCTTCATAAGCTATATGTTGTGAATTTTTTTATCACTGTGTGAACTAACAATGGAGCCTAAAATGATCTTTTCATACTCAGAATAAATCATATATTGATATGCAAGTTGGAACTCATTTGAAAAAAGTACATCTTTTTAGCCTTCTAATCTACTTATACAGATTTCTATTGACTCAGAATTATACAGCTCTAACTGATAATATAGAGAATGTGTTTCCAAATAAGAGACACATTAAAAGAGTAAGCATCTATAGTGGCATGGTTAAATGAGTAAAGAAAATTCAAAGGCATTCACAATCCTAATTTCTAGCAAGTTGACAGACAATGCCCCAAACTCTATATCAAACCCAGAAAGAACTAATAAGCTAATCAGAGCATAACAAGTTATTGCCAAATGACTTCATAGGAGAACTGTAAGTATATCTAAGCAGCAGTCATGGGTACTTCTCACTAAACACGCAAACTCATTTTGAAAAATATTGTTAAATATTGGTAAATCCATGGGTAATACTACTCTCACTGAGTAGAGCTCTAGGATACAAGCAAAGACATTTGTAATTCTAATCTGGAACTGTGAACCTGCAGGTAATAAAATGTTCACTAGCTGCTCTCACAGGACCTCTAGTCTTTATGCTGCATTTTCAGATCCCTATTAATACTTAGTTGTTAAATAGCAACTCTCTAAGGACTTAGGATCATGGACAGTTTGTACACAGTCATACTAAGCTATTAATTTCTCTTTTCAGGAAAAAATCATTTTCATGAGATTAAGAGTTTGTAGAATAACAAGCTTATGAAATAAATTTAACAAAGCTCTACAGAGGTACTATAATTTGTTAACCAAAGTCATTATCTTGGACCTAAGGGAGCTTGTGAATCATAAAGCTGTCAGGATTAATACCAACTGGTAAACAGAAAATTAGCTTCATAAACAAATATCAATAATTAAGAAAAATAAAAAGGATTTCTCAAAATGTTCATTTGTGACTATGTGTTTGTTGAGTTACTTTCATTACATTTAATTTGAGTTTATTCTGTTTATCTTATGGGAAATATTAGTTACAACAACATAATATATTCAAATATGAGCCAAATTAACAATAACATATATAGCCTATCTCTGTGTACACACAATTAGAACCACTGTAGTACAACTCTGTAAGTTGTAAAATACTGTGTTCTCTAAATTAACAGAAAATCTTCCATAGGATCACAAAAATCAATTGGATATTGCTCTCGTTTTCCTGTTTTTTTTTTCTTTCAAGTTCAATCTATAGAATAAATAAAACTACTCTCTTCCAAGTATATAGAACTTAATTTCATGACTTTATTCTACATTTTATTATTAAAAATGATTAGATATTATTTCAAATTTTTCTCAATAGTTTTTTATTTTACAGGAAAAAAACAGATCATATTATGTAAAAATATAAAAATTCTAAACATCTACTAAACATGGAAATTTTCATTAAAAGGTGGAAATGTCTGGGGCTGGGATGTCAGCTCAATATTAGAACATTTGATTGGTGTGTACAACGTACTGGATTCCATTTATGGTAATAAATAAAAGAATCCCAAAAATGAAGAGGAGGAAGTGGGAAAGGAGAAGAATGTGGAAGAGAAGAAAAAAACTTTGATGTATATTCAAGCAGCCACAGTCACACATATTTCGTTCAGTGTATGTGTGTAGTACCTAATGCTCACATTCCTTATGTGCAGTTGGTACATGTACATAACGCATCTTTCGTTTTATTCTTTTTTGAGACAGGGTCTCTCTGTAGTTCAGGTTGGCCCTAAACTCATTATGTAATCCAGGCAAGCCTCGAACTCAGCAATCCTCCTGCTTCTGCCTCCAGAGTGCTGTGATTACAGGGGTGAGCCACCACCCCCAGCACTGTGGTACGTGGTACTGATTGCTGGTGGGCACGAGTCACCACTCCCGGTATTATTGTATGTGGTTACCAGGGATAGAAAAGACCTTGCGCTTCCTAGACAGGCACCATAACCATTGAGCTTAATCTCTGGCCCTTAATTTTTATTTTTTGCATGCCCTTTTCCTTCCCTTTCTCCTCTCTCCATCAGTCTCTTGATCCTGTTCCTTTTCATTGGTATATGCTTACAATATGGTTTACTTTCCTTTTGCTGCGTTTGTAAACATACATAACAGATTCTAATTATTTTTAATTGAACTCTCTTTTGGTACATTTTATAAAAAGCTCACAATCACACTTAACATTGGGGAATTTGTACCAGTGTATGACAAAATTTCATTGTCATTTTTACCTATATCCCTACCCACCCACAACACCCCACTCCTTATATACATGCTATTTCTTTTTCTTTCCAAATCATATTTATTCTTTCCCCTCACTACATTCCTCTACCACATTCCCTTTGAATATTTCCTATTTTACAAAATCTATCATATATTCTAGAATTCATTTACATCTACAGGTTCTCATACCAGAAAAATGATACAGTATTTATGGGATCTAATTCTTTTTTTATTTCCTTTCCCTTTTCTCCCTACATCTCTTGATCCCCTTCCCCTTTGAGAACTATCTCCCTATTTTTAAATCTATCTTTACTTACCTCTTTGCTTTTGATTTCTTATATAAGAGAAACCATGTAATTTAAAAAGCTTGTATATATGACTTATTTCACTTAATATTATGGCCTCAAAGTGAATACATTTTTCTATAAATAATGCTTTTTTATTGTAATCTTTTCAAATTTTGGAAAATTAGTCTGATTTTGTAATGATGCAACGTTCTATCTTTGAATGGCCACAGTCTTTCATTGAACTGTTTTATGAATGCAAATAATTGGAGAGCAAATTCATTTTAAAATAACAAATATCAGTTTTCATGCTAAAAATCATCCAAACCATGTCTGAGTTAATTTATTTTCCTGTCCCCAGCTCAAGGTGGGTCAAAGACACACTGTCTCTCCCTGTGAGGAAACCTGGCTAATGGCCAGTTTACAAGTATATCTGTGGAGAGCCAACACTACCTTTGTGTTTTGCCACTTTTCAAAGAAAGAAAGGAGTTTTTAAAAATAACCTATTCCAGAAGTAAGTGAATTTTATAGAAAAAGACATACCCATACATAAGTGGTGATAAAAGCCATGTTCCCCACTTGAAACTTTATTCCACCTTGTAAAATAACTGTAGTCTTTCCTACAGGTTGGAAGTAATTTTGCTGCAAACTCAGGAAGGACATTTTTAATGGATGCTGTGACCATCAATAGATAATGGCATGTTAACTAGAATGGATTAAGAAACACCTTCCTGATTAGTGCAGCATAATTTTGATGTGTCTGTAGATAGCTGGTGCTATGCAGAGAATGGATGATTGAAGATCCACCACAGCTCTAAGTGGTGTCAACCAATAGGCTTTAGCCTGGGTGGAAAAAAGAGACGAAGGAAATGTGCCAATTTAAAGAGCTCCTGTCTTCATCGTGTTCAGACATCAGTCTTCAGGTCTACAGTTTCCAATCTTCTAACACATACTCACCTCTGACTCTCTAGTGAGCTTCAGGACTTCACACTCAGACTGAGGCTGCCTCCTAGATCTCCCTCCTCTGTGCCTCCCATCTTGCACCTAGCAGCTACCAGATCCTCCAGTGCACCTGTGGCCATTGCAGACTCTCCTATTTCTGATCCTTAAACATCTCTAATAAACCCTCTGAATAATTATACATATATTTTCTACAGATTCAGTTCCTTTGGACAACCTTCACTAATAGAGATGTGATAGATTTTCTCTTTACTATGTGTCTTCTCTCTTATTTGAGAGGTATCTGGGGAAGGTTTTCTTAACCTATGCAATAAATAAGTGGAACTATGAATATGGTTTTCGGAAAGAACTAGCCTACTTAAAAGTATATGAAATGCACACATCACATCCAGCATGTCTAAAACCAGCATTTGTTAAAAACAACTCATCATATTTCCAGCACTGCACTAGCCTCTCATTTATCAGAAAGATAGGAGCAACATGGTGAGTAGTTAGCATTCCCCATTATAACCCACATAATATACTGCTTGGTGCTAACACAGAGTTGATCCTCGACAAAACATTGAAAGACAGACTGAGTTTCTTAGTCACTCAGTCCTCAAGCCTTGGAAATATAAGTGACTCATAACTAGATATTACAACTACTTACTTTAGTGTGAGAGACTTGGCTTCCATTTCATAACCTATCACTGTATCTGTGACCTAAGGAAAACTACTTACCCTCAGTGGGTCTATGAATTGAATGTAAGAAAAAAGGGGGTAAATCACTAGATAATATATAAGGAGAATTAATTATTCAAAATATTTACTTTAAAATTTAGCTTCCTGGGCCGGAGGGTTAGCTCAGTGGTTCCGGCGCCTGCCTCACAAGCGCAAGGTCCTGAGTTTGATCCCCTGTAACCACATATAATGCTGGGCGTGGAGACATGCCCACCAACCATCAACACTGCATACCACAATGCCGGATGTGGTGGCTCATGCCTGTAATCCCAGCACTCGGGAGGCAGAGACAGGAGGATTGCTGAGTTCGTGGCGGCTTGCCTGGGCACCATAGTGAGCTCAGGGTCAGCCTGAACTACAAAGCGAGACCATGTCTCAAAAAGCAAAATAAATAAATAAATAAAAAATAAAATAAATAAATAAAATAAAATTTAGCTTCCTAAGTGGAGACATTAAATCAACATAGTTGTATTTTTAAATCATTAGTTAAGTTTATTGGTACAATCTAAAGAGTTTACCTAACCTGTTTTGCAGCAGATTTAGAGTTTCTGTTTTAATAGGTCTCTCATCCACTTTGAGTTTAGTTTAGTACATGGTGAAAGAGATGGATCTAACTTCAATCTTTGGCATGCTTAAGTCTAGTTTTTCCAGCACCATTTGTTAAAGAGGCTATCTTTCCTCCATTGAGGATGTTTGGCTCCTTTGTCAAAGATGAGGTGGCTTAGTGTATCTGACATTGTTTCTGGATCTTCTAATCTATTTCACTGATCATCAGGTCTGTTTCTTTGACAGTACCATGCCGTTTTTTTTTTTTATCACAGTAGCTTTGTAATAAAGTTTCAAGTTGGGGAAAGTGACACCTCTGGCCATTTCCTTGTTTTGTTTTTCTATTCTAGGTCTCTTGTGATTCTAGACGAATTTTTGAAGCTTTTTTCTGGATCTGAGAAATATGCTGGTGGGACTTCAATAGGGTTTACATTGAATCTATATAGTAGTTGTGGGAGTAAAGCCATTTTGACAATGTTGGTTCTCCCTACCTAGGAACAAAGGATGTCTTTCCATTTACTGATATCCTTTTCAATCTCCTTTTTCAGAGTGTTTGTAGTTTTCAGAGTAGAGGTCCTTTACCTCCTTTGTTAGACTGACTCCTAAATATTTCATTTTTCTGGGTGCTATTGTAAAATGGACTGAGTCCCCAATTTCTTTCTCTATCAATTTATTATTTGTGTATAAAATGCAATTGATTTTTGGGCATTGACCTTGTATCCAGCTATGCTACTAAATTCAGTGATTAAATCTAGCAGTTGTTATGTGGAGTTTTTAGGATCTTCTAGATATAGTATTTTGTCATTGGCAAATAATGACAGTTTAGCTATTTCTTGTTCTATCTTCATTCCTTTTATTTCTTTCTCTTGTCTAATTGCAGTGACTAATGTTTCTAGTATTATATTGAGCAGGAGCAGTGACAGTGGATATTCTTGTCTTGTTCCTGATCTTAGTATGAAAGGTTTCAGTTTTTGATCATTTAGGATGATGCTGGCTGTTGGTTTCTCATAAATACCTTTAATAGGTTGAGATACAGTCCATCTATTCCAAGTTTCTATAGGGTTTTGATCATGAATGGGTGTTGGATTTTTTTTTGAGACAGGGTCTCACTTTGTAGTTCAGGCTGGCCCTGAGCTCACTATGTAGCCCAGGCAAGCCTCGAACTCAGCAGTCCTCCTATCTCTGCCTCCCAAGTGCTGGGATTACAGGCGTGAACCACCACGCCTGGCTGGGTGTTGGATTTTGTCAAATGCTTTCTCTGCATCTATTGAGATGACCATATGGTTTTTTGTCATCGAGTCTGTTGATATAGTGAACAATATTTATTGATTTATGTATAATGAACCAACCTTTCAACCCTGGGATGAATCCAACTTGGGCAGGGCATATGATCTTCTTGATAATTCTCTGTATTCTGTTTGCCAGTATATTGTTGAGGATTTCTGCATCAATGTTCATTAGGGAGACTGGCCTGTAGTTCTCTTTTTTGAGGTGGGTCTTTTTCTCCTTTTGGAATCAAGGTAATGGGTGCTTCAAGGAATTAATTTGGGAGTATTGCTTCCCTTTCAATTTCATTAAAGAGTTTGAGAGGTAGTGGTATTAACTCTTCTTTGAAAGTTTTATAGAATTCAGCAATGATCATACTGATTGTATGACATTCACACCTGTAGATAATATATTGGGATTCATATTTCTTCCATCTCCCTCACATCTCTTCTACTCCTCTTCACCTTATTATTTAGAAGAGCCTTGTTTCCATTTTATCCTTCTTTTGCCATTTTTACTTCCTTCCATTCTCTCTCCTCCTTACCTTATGCTCCCTCCCATTTGAAAATTTTCTTCCTATTTCACAATATCTATTACACATTTTGATCCTTATTTGTGCTTTCAGTTTCTCACATCAGAGAAATTATGCAATTTTTATACATGTTTGTGTGATTCATTTCACTTAAGAGCATGGTCTCTAAGTATACCCAGTTAGCTATAGATGTCGAAGGATAAACTTACGACATTTACAGTTTAAGATTTTTGTGTCTCCAACTTTTATTTGCTATTCTGTTGCCACTTCCCTTTCAGTTTTAAATTAGTAAACTGAAACAGATGTTTCTAACTTTGATTTCTCATCCCTGCTCTGTCTCCACAGCCCAGAAGAATCATTTAACTTAAATTTAAGCATAATGACTTTATAACTTTCACTTGCACAAAAAGCTAATATGCTTGTTACAGAAAACTGTCCCAAATGCATAACTTCACATCTTCTAATATGGCATCCCAAGACCCTCTGTTCTGCAGCACATTGGGAACTTCATCAGTGTAGTGAGTAGTAAATAAATTGCATGACATGCTAAAAAGTGCATATTGATAGTTTAAAATGTGTATATGTACATACACATTTACACATACATATCTATATACATGTACATATATGTATACCATCTTGCATCAAACAATGCTGCAGTAAATTATGGACTGGATGGTCAATAATAGACATAGGATAGTGGTTCTATTAAATTACAGTGGATCTGAACAATCCGTGTTCTCTAGCACTTTTACTATATCTTTCCTGTATTTAGATGTATTGAAATACATGAATACATACTATTTGCTACAATTCCCTATAGCATTCAGTATAATAATTGCGAATTTGTAAACAATAGGATATATCAACACAGCCTAAGTGTATAGTTGTCTATATCATCTGGGTTTTGTAAATACACTCAGTGATGTTCATAACAACCACAAAATCGCATAATGACAAACCTCAGAACACAGCCACATTGTTAAGGGATTTCTGACTATATATTTTACATTTAACTATTTTCTTCATAAAGTCTTTTTGTTCTCTTTGATACAGCATCATCTCAAGCCTCAGAACCATAATATGTGATTTAAAAGCTTACTTAAAAACTAATCTCAATTCACCAAAGTTAGCTAAACATATAGTGTGCTCACCACTACTACTTTTCTATTGTAATACTTTAAAGTTCATAACTTTATCAATAGATAATAAAATACTATTTATAAATATGAAACTTTTCAAAAATTTTTGTGTTTCCATATTTTATGCTCCTTTTCTCCATATCGAAGCAACTATTTGGCATTGTGCACACAGGCTGAGCAGAAAAGTGTTACAAGGGAAAAATAGAAATAGTCTTAGTGGATTTTTCACCTGCACAGCAAGAGAATATGATGCACAGCAAAATTTCCTAGCCAGGGGAGAATCATGTGGGCAGACCTACCCCGGACATTCATAGGACCTAGGACAACAGTCAAGATAGAAGGCTGCATATCATACATAGAAATATATCTTATTACTAATACTTTAAAACTCTTAAAATGCTTTATTGTCATTTTTCAAGGATTTTTCCTAAGTGAGAAATGTGCATAAAGTTATGTATTGAATGTTTAGAAAATATCAAATATAATTATGTGAAATTTTAGGTACATCTCTTTGTTCTAATATACCAGTAATATCTTGATTAATAACAAAATTAAAAAATGAGAGGCCGGGCGTGGTGGCTCATGCCTGTAATCCCAGCACTCGGGAGGCAGAGGCAGGAGGATTGCTGAGTTTGAGGCTTGCCTGGGCTACATAGTGAGCCAGAGCCAGCCTGAACTACAAAGCGAGACCCTGTCTCAAAAAAAAAAAAAAAAAAAAAAAAAAGAGTATTGCATTTTTGCAAAACTTTTCTTGTCTTTATTATAAGAAAGATTTTAACAAAATTTCTGTTCTATTGACAGTATTAAAAAGTGAAATCTAATTATGTTGTCTATAAAATTTGTTTCATTAAACTATAAATTAAGTAGCTATAAAAACTTTAAGAAATAAATTACTCTTGTATAAAAAAGAAAAATCTAAACAGACATTTCATTAAAAATGCCAACTATATGAAAATATTTTAAACACCATATATCATAAAAGAATTGTGAACTAAAACAATGAGACAGTACTACACATATATTAGAATGGTCAAAGTCCAGCACAATGACGACATCAAATGTTGATCAAAATGTAAAATAGCAAGAAGTTCCACTCACTGCTGGTAAGAATGCAAAATAGTACAATCACTTTGGAGGACAGCAATGTTTTCTTCGAAAGATAAATACACCCTTATTGTATGTATCAGCCAGTCTTCCTGATTCCCGGAAAGAATGCCTAATACAAAAAATTTAATGACAGAAATGGTTTATTTGGTTGGCTTACAGTTTTAATTCATGGTCAGCTGTCTACAAAATAAGAACATCAGTACAAAAAGGTATTCTGGAGGGAAGGTTGCTCAGCTCATGCCATCTGGGAAGCAAAATACAAGGGAAAAGAGCTAGAGAGGAAGGAACCAGAGTCTGGATATTGTCCTCAAGGGCATATCCTCACAGCCTAACAGGAGAAACCAAGAAGGCTACTTTACAAATCCCTTAGGTGACTCTTAAACCAATGAAGTTGATGATTGAGATTAGTCATCACACCATATTACCTAGCAATCATTTGAGTATGTTCTTTGGAACATACTCAAATAAACTGAATAAGTGCATCCAGACTAAATCCTACACATGGATAATTTAATAGTTTTCTTAATAAATTCAAACATTTGGAAACAATGAAGATGTCCTTAAATAGATAAAGAAATAAACCGAGGTACATCCTAGCAATTGGATACTATTAAACACTAAAACTAATGAACTATACAGCCCAGGAAAAAACATGATGTAAACTTACATGAATATTAAAAAGGGAAAGAAGCCAATCTGAAAAGGTTACAGTCTATATAATTATGACTATATGACATTGTAAAAAATAAAACTATTGAGATGATAAAATTTCAGTGTTCCCCACTGGTTAAGGAGGACTGAGAATATTAAGTAGATCACAGAGGATCACAAGGGCAATGAAATTGTTTTGTACAATTCTAAAATGATATGTCATGATGTACTTGTCTAAGCCCATAGAAGACACCACACCACCAGTAAATTCTAACATACAACCTTTCAGCAATTATGGTGTGTCAGTGTAGATTTTTCAGTTGTAAGAGGTGTAACATTCTACATCAGAATGTTCACAGTGGAAGAGGATATGGCTGTGTAAAGACAAAAAATACATGGAAAAAATTTCTGAGTTTTCTTACCTTTTTCCATAAACTTAATACTATTCTAAAAATATTCTTAAATTTATGGAACCATTAAAAGTTTTTCAAAAGTTTGTTCCAAAACTATTCATAATTATTGATAAAATGACAGATAACATGCAGTAAATTTAGCAAAAAAGTGTGGTTTCATAAAATTCCATTTGCAATTCTAGCTTTGCATTTCCACCTAGTTGCTAATATGAAAATCTTCAATGCATCACCACTTTTACATCAAGAATTCAAAAACAATATAAACTATTTAATGTTATAGACCATTCCTCATCCACCATACAAAAATGCAGTGAATATCGAACTATTTACTATGGCCCTCCTAGTGGAACTGCTAATTATAAAGAGAAGCAAGACAATTTGTTCAGAACTACTAGAAAGCAATACTTACCTGATACTTCACTAGATAAGAAACTATTTCAATCCAATTGTTTGACAGAAAAATGGAGAAGTTATTATTTGTTGTTTATCTTGTATACACAATTTACAATATTCAAATCTTGCATAGTGAAAGCAGTGTCCCTTTTTGACTGGTATTTGTACAATAAATAAACCTTCTCATCATTTGACATATCTCTTTTTCTTTCTAGAATATAGGGACAGCAACATATGTACAAGAATGTCTGAGGCCTTGAAAGTATTAGTCAAAAGTGTGTAGGATCAGAAAGATGAGAGATTTAGCTCATCAGCACAGAGCCTGCCTGGCAAGTGCAAGGTCCTGAGTGTGATCCCTGGTACCAAAAAAAAAAAAATACAGTGGATGATTTTAAGTACCAACCAGTTCGGCTGTTAGGTCCTGAGTAACAAAGCCATTCATAGGGTATATCTTTATGATACAGAACCTCTAATTTTAGGGCATAAAGTAAGGGTACCTTTGCCAATGTGTGAGAACAGCAAAAGTTGTACATTTTCTCCTCTAGACAACAAGGTTTCCTGAAGATTGGAGAAGAGGGAAAAGAAGCCTACAAAGATGGAGTCCGTGGGTGGAAGTGGTATAGAGACATCTAAACCAGGTGGTTTGAAATTGTATGGGAGCTTAGAATCACCTGGGCATCTTCAAAAATTCTCAGGCAAAATTTTCACCTCCAAAACTAACTCAGTCAACATGCCAAGTATGGGGGAAAGGCTCAAGCATGGATAGCTTTCAACTATACCAAGATGGAGAACCTTGAGACTAGGCAACAGTGATCATCTTGACAAAGACTCATGCAGACCATGGCATACAGTGAGCAGAGGGTGGCTGAAGGAATATACTGAGGTGAGATCTGCCTTACTTTAGACCTTCAGCAAGTGGTTAGTGTCAGAATTAAGATGGAGTTAAGTTTCTTAGTGCATGGGAAATCTCTACATATTTGGAACTGTAAGTATTGTAAAGATAGAAAGAATTTTCCTTCCATTATATCCTGCACAACAGAATAAACTCTGACTAGAACATACAGACCAAGAGTAGAAATAAAATATCTCCAACATATTGGGGAAAAAATTAGGTTGGAACATAAGGAAAAGGGAAGAGGTTCTATTGAGGTGCACAACTTATTTTTCATGTTCAAAAACTGATCCTAAATGTTTATAAGAAAATCTATGATTATCTAGGAGTGTTACTTTTCTTTCACACACAGAAGTATTATGAAATATCCATCCCAGAAAATAACCTTTCACAACAAAATACAAAATAAACTAACAGAAACATATAGGGTAATGAGTTTACTTATTTGACAAAGATTAGAGATACAGAAATTTAAACTCATTTTTTGGAATTGCTTACACATGTATTTAAGAAAACCACATCCTATAGATGGTTTTCAAACTACTCACCAAAATTGTCATGAACTGCAGACAGTCTTGAAGATGAGGGGCTGGAGTTTGCAACAAGGGTTCTGGCTGCATCCTTTTCCTCCCACACAAAGTAGCTAAGTATTATTGAATATCTGATATTTGAAATATGACAGGTACCAAGAGAAAGAATAATCAGAGACTCTACTTTGCAATGATTCACTGTCTATGTTAGGTTTAAGACAGACTAGAATATTAAAAATAAAAAAAAATAAAAGCACTCCTTAATGGTAACCAAAATACAAATATGGGCCCACTCTTTGGTGATATACAAAAGCACTTAATTCAATGTGAGAGTCAGAGGTCACAGTTGATAGATTACTCTCTATCCTTCTCACAATAATTATAAAGCACTATTACTGTGGTTCATTTTGACCAATTTTTAAAACATATACCATGTAAAATTAATCATACTTTTCAGCTCACCATACTCCAGCAAAATGTTAAGAATTATTTTATCAGGGCTGGAGGGTTAGCTCAGTGGTTCCAGCACCTGCCTCGCAAGCGCAAGGTCCTGAGTTCGATCCCTGGTAACCACATACAATGCTGGGCATGGAGACTCACACCCACCAGCAATCAATACCACATACCACAGTGCCGGGCGTGGTGGCTCACGCCTGTAATCCCAGCACTCGGAGGCAGAGACAGAAGGATTGCTGAGTTCAAAGCTTGCCTGGGCTACATAGTGAGCTCAGTGCCAGCCTGAACTACAAAGTGAGACCCTGTCTCAAAAATAATAACAATTATTATTATTTTATCAAAGAAGGACTGTTTTGTAAAATTTTAGACTTATTTTACTATATTTTCTCTTTTACCAGACTTGCTCATTTCTCACTGTTCCAAACTTATATTCAAATGATTATTTAGATGTACTGCATCCTTGGAAACAGGAGTGTCTTTCAGATATTTTTTAATCTGCATAAAGTGTAGAGTTCTATATTGTTTCTTTTCCATTTTCATTTGCCATCCTTTGAGACTGCAAATTGTAAATTATAAATCTAGCTTAATTTTGCACACTGTTCATAGTGTTCCCACATTCCAACATATATT
Source organism: Thryonomys swinderianus (assembly GCA_004025085.1). Classification (NCBI taxonomy): domain Eukaryota; kingdom Metazoa; phylum Chordata; class Mammalia; order Rodentia; family Thryonomyidae; genus Thryonomys; species Thryonomys swinderianus. The sequence continues at coordinate 27,475 of PVIC010010249.1, read as the reverse complement.
TGTGCCTTATTCTATTCGTTCAGTCTCAGGTTGGTCAAAATGTTTTCCAGTTACAAGTAATAGTGCTGTAGACATCCTCTTTGATGTGCTGTAATTTTTCATGAGCTGGCTCATCAGATTTAGGCATAGTCATTTCTAGGTATTTTCAGCTTCTTGAAAATAGTTTTGTAGTATTTTACAGTCCCACTAAATCTGAAGCTAAAGTTATCTTCGTCTTGACACTCTTACTTGTTTTCTAACTTGTGCTAATTTGTTTACATGACTAATATTGTATTTTTAAACTTTCATTTGTGCAATTAGTAGTGAGTTTGAGAATCAATTGCATATGTAAATTTTCCTTTCAAATACTGTACTCATTTTTGTAGGTTATCAGTTTTTTATATAATTTAAGTATTAATTTTCATGGTTATAGATTCTATAAATTCCTTATTTTATTAGACATTTTCTTAGCTAAGATTCTGTTTATTTTTGTTATGTTTCTTGTCATTCTTGCTGTCTTTAGACTTATGCTTTTATGTATTTTTCAAAGATCCTTCACTAAGTTAATATAGAATATGACATTCACCTATTTTACTTTTTCTTATCTGCTTTTTTTAATATCAAGATCTGTCAAACATCTATTTTGCTGAGAAGCTATTAAAAATTCAGTTTCATCACTGACTGTCACCATTGCATAAAGTAAATGGCCATTTTAACACCAAATTATAAGGAGTTAATTTCACAATGATTAATAGTCACTTATATTGTATAAAGTTAGCACTTTGAAAAATATTTCCCCTCTCTTATTATGTAGCATACAAGCTCATGGACTAATACTTAAGAGCCACTAAACTAGGACATTTCTAACCTAGAGGAGAGACATGGAGCATGAGAAAATGGAAACCTAATGGCTTTGGTCAAAGACATCTCTGATGCCCAATTTTATTTTCAAGGGCTGGCTCAGAATAAGTCCCAGGCAGAAATTATGTGTTTTTTTGATCTTGTAAATCAGATCATTGTCTTCTAGGTTTATACAGAAATGGAATAATCTTTTGCTTTGTGACCTGTGGCTTCCTCTGTGCAGAATATTTTTGAGAGTCAATCATCTTGTGTGTTTTAATAGTTTTTGTTGCTAACCACTGTACTAATGAATGAATATCAGGCCACTTATCCACCCACTTAATGATGGACATTTGACCTGTTTCTAATTTGGGAAAAGTACAATACAAATAAAGCTTCTCTGAGCTTTGTGTACAAGCTTCCATGAGGTTTAGTTTCCATTCCTTTTGGGGTTACAACTAGAAGATAAATTTCTGGATTTTTTGCTCAGAATTAGCGAGTTTTCCCATGTGGTTGCATCATTGTACATTTGAACCAATAATGCATAAATATTCTGGTTGTTAGACATTCCTGGGAATGTTTATTATTATGAATATTTTTTTATGAGACAGTCTCACTATGTTGCCCAGATTGATCTCAAACATATGGTATCAAATAATCGTATCATCTCAGATAGGTATCTAGAACTGGAATCCCATATTTGGCACATACCACCACCATGACTATTTTTAATTTTAGACATCCCAGAGGATAAAGAGTACATCTCATCTATGTTTATAATTGTAATTGACTTCTATAATTAGATTATTTCATTTTTTGTTTTTGATATGAGATACATATAGAAGTTTTTTTTTTCTATATCATATTCTGATCTTCACCATTATTGTTTAAGAAAGACCATTCTTACTTGTTGTAGTAGGTTTACATTGCCACCAACAATATAACAGGTTGTCTTTTTCTTTGAACATTCACTACAATTCACTCTTTATTGTATTCTTCATGTTAGCCATTCTGTCTGAGGTGAGTTAGAATGTCAAATTAGCTTTGCCTTGCATTTCTCTGATGGCTAGAGATATAAAACCTTTAATCACTATGAAATCAGTATAGAGACTCCTCAAAAAGCTGAACATACCACTTGATCTAGTTATACCATTCTGGGACATATTCTACTAAGAATTAAAAATAAAGATTGTCTAGGGCTGGAGATTTAGATCAGTGGTTCCAGAGCTTCCCTAGCAAGCACAAGGACCCTGGTTCGATCCCCAGTAACCACATACAATGATACCAGGCATGGTGAGTCACACCCACAAGCAATTAGCACCACATACCACAGTGCTGGGCATGGTGGCTTACATCTGTAATCCCAGCACTTGGGAGGTGGAGGCAGGAGGATTGCTGAGTTTAAGGTTGACCTAGGCTACATGGTGAACTCAGGGCCAACCTGAACTACAAAAGGACACCCTGTCTCAAAAAAAATAAAACAACTACTGTAGTGCTAGATGCAAACTCATGTTATTAGCAGTGCAAGCCACAATAGTTATGTGTTGGAAATAGCCTAGAAAGCAGTTGGACAGATGAGTGAACAATAGTGTATACAAATGGAGTACACACTGTGGAATACTACTTAGCCCTAAAAAACCCCACTGAAATCATGTCATTTGCATAAAAAAGTAATGGAAGTAGAAACTGTCATAAGTGAAATTAGCAATTCAGAAAATTAAATATTACATATTTTTTCTTATATAAGAACTCTAAAAATACATAGATGATAAATATATAAATACATTGATAGATAAATATATAGACAGACAGACAATAGAGGACAGAAACCAAAGAAGAAAACTTTTTGAGACAGTAAGGGGAACTTCAACAGGGAAAAGAAGAGAAAGAGAAGAAATATGACTAAAAAAGGTATGTTAAATGAATATCCCACCTTACCAAAAGAAAAGTTAATATTCTGTAATACTAATAGGTCTATACACATGTGCATGTGTACACATACACACACACACACACTCATACACACACTCCTATGAAATAACATTTGTACTATTTTACTAAGTATTTTTCTGGTGTACTTGTTGAAATAATTGTTTTTCAGTAAAAGTTACTACAATATCCATGTTATAATTCTTTTAGTGGAAAATTTATATTTACATAAATAAATTTTTTAGCAAGATTTTCAAATTTGGCCTTAAGATGAGGCTCAGTGGGGCCAGAGGGTTAGCTCAGTGGTTACAGCACCTGCCTTGCAAGCGCAAGGTCCTGAGTTCGATCCCCGGTAACCACATACAATGCTGGGAGTGGATACTCACGCCCACCAGCAATCAATACCACATACCATAGTGCCAGGCGTGGTGGCTCACGCCTGTAATCCCAGCACTTGGGAGGCAGAGACAGGAGGATTGCTGAGTTTGAGGCTTGCCTGGACTACATAGTGAGCTCAGAGCCAGTCTGAACTACAAAGCAAGACCCTGTCTCAAAAAAAAAAAAAAAAAAAAAAAAGAGATGAGGCTCAGTGGTAGAGCGTATCCAAACATGTTCGAAGCCTGGTTCAATCTCAGTATTATCAAAATAATCAAATTATTTGAAATAAATTTAGTCACAATAGCCTCAGTATTTTTATTCCTTGCTATGTTTGTGGCAAATCTCCTTTATAAACATTTTCTCCTTTACTTGTATATGTCTTCTCTCCCCTATTATCAAAATTCTCCACCAAATCCTCCACATTTGCTACAACTGATGAACCTAATCAACACATAATTTTTTTTTTTCTTTTTGAGACAGGGTCTCACTTTGTAGTTTAGGGTGGCCCTGAGCTCACTATGGTGCCCAGGCAGCTGCCGCGAACTCAGCAATCCTCCTGTCTCTGCCTCCCAAGTGCTGGGATGACAGGCGTGAGCCACCACGCCTGGCACTATGGTATGTGGTATTGATTGCTGGTGGGCGTGAGTATCCACTTCCAGCATTGTATGTGGTTACCGGGGATCAAACTCAGGACCTTGCACTTGCGCGGCAGGCGACGGAACCACTGAGCTAACTCTCCGGCCCAAACACATAATTTTTAACCGAAGTTCATAGTTTACACTCAGGTACAATTTGGGTTTTGCATATACTATTGATTTAAACAAATATAAATGACATATACTCATTATTACAGTATCACCCAGAAACTTTCAATACTTTAAACACTGTCTGTGTTCTACCTAGATGTCCACTCACCCACCCATGGCAAGCTCTGAGTGTTTTTATGTCTCCATAATTTTGGGGTTTTTTTCTGAATGTCATATAGAATCATGTAGTATGTAGCCTTCTAAAATTCATCAATATTCATTCAAGTTTTCTTACTCTCTTAGCATGATCACAGCTGATTTTTCTTGGGTACTAAATAGTATTTTATTATCCAGATGTACTATAAGTTATTTATCCATTAATCTACTGAAAGATATCTTGGTTGCTTCCATCTTCAGGACATTATAAAATGCTATAAATATTCATATTCACATGAAACTTTGGCAGAAATTTCAACTCATATGGATATGCATCAAAATAGATGCTTATACAATATTAATTATACCCAGTTTTTTTTTTTTTTTGAGACAGGGTCTCGCTCTGTAGTTCAGGCTGGCCCTGAGCTCACTATGTAGCCCAGGCAAGCCTCAAACTCTGCAATCCTCCTGCCTCTGCCTCCTGAAAGCTGGGATTACAGATGTGAGGCACCACACCCAGCATTGTGGGGTGTGGTATTGATTGCTGGTGGGCGTGAGTCACCATGCCCAATATTTTATCATTGTATGTGGTTACCGGGATGGAACCAGGGACCTTGTGCTTGCTAGGCAGGCGCTGGAACCACTGAGCTAAATCTCTGGCCCAACTATGCCCAATTTTAAAAGAAATCACCAAACCATCTTCCAAAGCAGCTATACCATTTTGCACACCACATGAATAAATGCTTTCTGTTGCTTCATGTTCTCACTGGCATTTGGTGTTGTCAATATCCTTGATTTCAGGTATTCTAGTAGGTGTGTGATGGCACTTTGTTGTTTTAATTTGTACTCTCCTAATAATACATAATGTAGAACACCTTTCTACACCCTGGTTGTCAGCTGTATAAACTTCTTTGGTGATGTGTCTACCATCATCAAATGTCAACGTACCAACTCCAATCCTGATGTCTCTCAACTGGTGATGTTGGTCTCTTTATTTACTACAGATATTTACTGCAAATATCATCATTGTAAAAATCACCTTTAAGATGGAAAAACAGTACCTGTAAAAATATCTACTACACAGAAGAAAATAAATATTGTTATCTTTTTGCCATTCAGTTAAAATCTTCAATCAAATATTATTTCTTCACTGAACGCTTGTATTATCCAGATCTTTCTGTGTTCTCCTGACTGAAGAATCTTAGGTATTAAGGGGCTTATTTTTATCAAATTAAAATATGTTATAATTTGATGTAATCTTAGACATCAGTTTGGCTTCAACTATTTTAGTAACATTCATGATTACTGGGTAAATCAAATGCAGGGTTAAAAACAAACAAACAGAAGTCAAATATTAAATCAACCACCACACTATGCTTCAATTAAAAAAATATAATCTTCTATTTTCTAAAGATTGCTGCCTCATCTCATTTGTGTTGGTTGGACAGCCAAGATATAAATTCACCAGGAAATTTATTCATTCATTCACTCATTCATTCACTTGCTAACTTATCCATCAATATGTATATTGATCATGTACATAAAACAGACACTATTCTGGAGTCTGTGTGCATAAAAATGAAAAACAAATGGAGCAGCTCTCAAGTTTCATATATATCCATTTATAATACAAATTGCACACTGAGCAGCTAATTACCCAATAAATACTTGTTTGATTGATTGACCTTTAGAGACAACTGCACCTAGAAGCAACTAAATAAGCAATGGTTTAGAATTTTTATTTCAAAACGGAAAAGACAACCAGTCCCTTCCTCTAATGCTTATTACTTTTGACTTCGATTGAGCAACTTTTCTTGTTCTTTCAGATAAACTCTTTCCCAGGACATCTTCAAGATTAAGCAATCCAAGATATCATAAAGCTTTGGATGAAGTTTAATCTTCTTGATGAATAATAAATGCAAACATAGCTTTAAAGATCAAATATATAAAAGTGGTTTCATACCTCATCAAACAAGTGTGCCAAAGTGATTAATACTGTACACTAGTTTTTATTACTGCCCTCTATGCCATTAGGAAAACTGATTTTTTTTTCAGTACCAGGGATCAAATTCGGGGCCTTGTTCATCCAAGGTTGGTGTGGTACCACTTGAGCTAAATCCCCAGCTCCAGGAAAACTGATTTTTAATTGTATTTTAAGACAAGTTAGTTTTGGTTAGATTAATCTGTGGTGAATTGTCTTGGTGTATGCAACAAGAAGCTTCTTTATTGATTCTACCTACATTGAAGTTCTGGTACTTGGAGAACAGGTGTGCCAAGAAAATGTTTTGTGTCCTGTACATGTGAGGAATGCCAGCTAAGGTTAGTACCTCTGTATTTTCTAGGAACAAAGTATATAGCATCATGATCTCTTCATAGACTATATGCAAATACATGTGTGAAAATATCTGTGTGAAAATACATTTGAAAACATATATATGTGCATATCACATAGACACACACAAGCACTCCTCACTAAAGGTCTGGTTTCAGGCTGTGCATACTTTCTACCCTAACCAACCTCTCTGACACTAGTTCTCATCACTGACTCTTTACGTATAGCTACAGAATGAGCTTCTGAATCATGACAACCCTAAAGACAACAATTTTTAAAAATCTAGATAAAAGAGAAAAAGAGAGTGTTTTAATGGAGAGCTCAGGAATGGAAACCCAGAGGAACAGGTATATTTCCCACTGAGTGATAGGCATTCTTGAAAGAATCTCCAAATTCTAAGGCTATTTTCTGAATTTAATGTGATATCTGGTTCATCATGGAAGATCAGTACATGATAGCTGGTACTGCTATCATCTCTTCATTATCAACATCTAACACCAAGGAGGAAGATTCAAGAGTAAGACATGAATCTGTTTAGAATACAGACTATTTACTTTGCACAAATAAAGGGGTCTTTATCATTGTGTCAAGGTGTCCCACTTTTCTTTGAGTTACTGTAGACTGCTGGATGGTAACCTCCCATGAAATTCTACCCCTTGCTCTATTTATCACAGCTGTCCACTACCCAAGGATTTCAGACAACTTTAGTGACTTTGATTTTTGTCTTTGTCTTACTTCTTTTTTCCTCTTCCTTTGTCTCTTCAGTCTACCTTTTATTTTTCTAGGAGTCATTCTTCTTTTGTGCAGCATTTTTCTTTGGCTGAAAATGTCAACTGAATCATTACCAAGACAGTAAAACTGAGATCCCCTTTTCTAGAATAATAAGGATGATGATGATGATGGTAATGATGATAAGAGGTATTCATACTTTTGAACACTTAAAATATTTTGTCACTTTTTTCAACAATATTATTTTCTTCTAGTCACTTTTAAGCATGTTTTAAACATTACCATGTTTAAAATGGTAATGTTTTTATACAATCCAAACTATTGACAGCTTGCCTTTTTTACATATTGTAAAATGAGGCAGAAGAGTGTGTTATTTGTCCAGAAAATGCTACAAGTATCAAAACCTGATTTATCTAATTCCAAAGTCCATACACTAGAAATAATGTCATGTCTCTTATCCAAGAGCCTAGAGGATAGGAATTTTGCCAATTGGGGTATATGGCAAAGACCTCTGACATTACAGAATCCCATAATGAAGTATCACAACCAAAGCATGTCACCATTTTACAAACAGAATTGCTTCAGCACAGCAGCAGCTGAGCTTACAGTTGCTCACAAGTAAGATTGGAACAAATGTAGCTTCAATGATTATTTTATGTTCATACTATTTGCCAAGAGGAGCCATGCTCCAGGAAAGATGGCCTTGACAAGTTTTTACATTCAACATTTAATGAATAGATCAATAGTCTATGTGAATGCCATTGTCTTGAAAGTGACAGAAATAAAACCACCAAGGGCCTCATTGACTTTGGAATTATGAGAAATCTCTGACTATATTACAGACTATTTATCCAAATAAATTCCTGATCATTCCACAATACATCAATTCTAAGTATCTGCACACATGCTTCAGTTGCTCCTTGGAGGGTAGTTTTCTATACAGAACATGTTCTTAGAAATTGTAGTACATAAGGAGAGAGTCTTGCAAAGCTGAGCATGATAGGAGTTTGTGGGTGAGCAGGTATTCTATAGGCATTTGAGAAATTCTTAACATAGAGTCTGAATCACTAAAAAAATTATAGTCCTATGATACATGAATTGCTGTCAGTGGAGGTCTGGCATGATGAAATTACTCAGGGGTACTGAGGAAACAGAATAAGATCTGAGCCTCTTTACTTTGGACATTATTAGGAGTATCTCAGACAAAGTGAGTTAAATGATGATTATGAGTTTGCTAGGCAATAAACAGCTGTATTTTTATTTTTAAAACATCTGTATTATTACAAAAGTTACATGAATATAGTGTATAAAATGAAATTTAAAAAATTAAAATAAACTATAATTTCACTAAAAATAATGATAGCATATATACATGTGTGTATCCAGATTATTTCCTATTTATTACTTCAATGTAATTTAAATATTTTCTATGAACTAAGTATAAGAATTGAGAAAATAGACTTTTTTATCTACATGTGATATGGGAATATAATTCTAATAGGAAATACTCAAAGGGAATGTGGTAGTGGAAAGTAATGAGGGAAAAGAATACATATTATTTGAAAATAAAAAGGAAGTCCATGTATATAGTGGGTGGGGGGTTGTGGGATAGGTTGGGATATGTTGAAAACGAGAATTAACTCATATTATATACTGGTACAAATTCCCCAATGTTGAGTGTGATTGTGAGCTATATGTAAAATGCACCAATAAAGAATTCAATTGAAAAAAAAATGGTGATCATAGGTTATATACATTTTAACATTAGTTTTTTCACTCAGTAATGACCATAATATGAATGCCTTTCCATGTACATAAATAATCTTACAAATGTAATTTAATGATTACATGTCATTACATAGTATGGTCATGTACTTGTTCAGCCCACACTTTTTTCTTTTTGTATTTTAGCAAGTTTCCAACTCTTCTCCTATTGAAAATATCCTGTTAAATACCTTTGTAATAATTGTCTACATGGCATTAGATAAATTTAAAAAGTTTCATTTGTCTACAGAATGAATTATCAACCTAATAAGTACAGTTTTAAGGTTTCAGATAGGTTCCAAGTTTCCCTCTAAATATTTATTTAAACTACAAAATTTCAAGAAGGCCAGACAAATTCCTAGTCCTGGTTAACTTTGATAGCCTTGAGTGATTTAACTAGAAGAGTTCTTTTGTCAAGTTTTGGGCTTCCAAGATAGGTGTGGTACCACTTGAGCTAAATCCTAGTCCCTCTTTTGTTAACTTTTGTGAAAATATACTGTCTCATTTGGTTGCATTTTTTATTTCTTTGATTATTAATTCAACAACTTTTCATAAGCATATTGAATTTATAGTGTCAACATTTTAATGTTTTTCTATTTTCTACTGTAAATTCTCATCAGTCATATGTCAGCAGGTCTCTGGATGTTAGATTGAAATACATAGTTGATGCTTATGTTCTATGAAGAACAAATACTTGGAGAATAAAATCACAGATAACTAACAAACAAGGAAAAAATGAATTTTCAAAATAGAGAATTTTCCAACTCAAGTTAATATTGTAAAAGTGAAGGAGTAAGTTGATGGGAGCTGAAGTTCAAAATTCTGAGACAATTCACTGAGCATGACTTCTTATAGCAGGGAGGAAACATAAGAGACTAGGTATCCTAATGCAGTGAAACATGATAGAACAAGCCTCTTCATATATATGGCTCCTAAAGAAACCTGAGCCAATAAATGACTCTGTAACTCTATTATATGAAGGTATACAGAGAATTCTTTTCCTCCTAAAATTATACCTTCTGATAAGATAAAGTTATCCTATTACATTACATGTTTTTGTGGTTTTTGAGGTTTGAAGATCAACAATCATGATGGATATTCAAAAAGTCACTTAAACAAATTCCCTGGGCACTTACTATTTAGTAATTACTGTGCCTTACTTCAGAATATAAACACAAATGGTTTTAGTCTTCATCAGGCTTGACCACAGTTTACATGTGGTGGGAGGAGGGGAGTAAATAATAAACGAACAGTTCAGCAAAAAATTATAAGATTATATGTATACATATAATTTTTAAAAATAGAATTATATATACATATATATATATGTGTATATATATGCATATATATGTATATAAAATTGAGGTATGTGGTAGTTGCTATAGGAACCCCAAATAAGACCTATCTAGCTTAGATCAGAAATGTTCACAAAGACCTCAAAGAAAAGCCAATAGAAGAATTAAAGGAGATCACCAAGGAGACAGTAGAGAGGGGGGCATCTCAGATAGAAAGGCATGGTCTATCACACAAAAAGTGAGATAAAGCTGGGACACAACAAAGAATTAGGTATGGCTGAGCACAGGTGTGGCTGAGGAGTAGATGAGATAGACAAAGGCACAAAAGACTATGAAGGACCACGTAAAGAAGATAGCAGCTTGGGCTTTATTCCACAGGGATGTATGTGAGGAAGGGGAACTGAAAATCTCCCACTGAACGTGTCACAGGAACAGATTTAAGGGGCAAATCCTTTGCACTGTTATAGAATCTCAGTGAAATCTTGGAAGAAAAGTTCTCAAGTCAGATGCTTGGGAAATGATAAAGATAGAAATTTAAGTTAGAGGAAGAGTGCTTGCTAAGCATGTATGAGTCCTGAATCCAACTCCTAGTATGAAAAAGGGGAAAAGAAAAAAGAAAAAGAAATGATAGGGACTTTAGCTAAGAAAATGATATAAACTATAAACCATACCCAAGATTAAAATAAACCCTTAATGTTAGTGAGATTTTTCTAGAAAAATGATGCTAATAAGACTAGCAGAGCAAAATTTAATAGTAGTATTGGGATTAATCAAAATTGCCAAAGTACACCATCTTCTTCCACAGAACCCCTACTGATGCCTCTGTTTCTATTACTCAGGTAGAAGGAGAAAGTGATAGGGGAATCTGAATATTTCTCAAACATACCTCAAAAGCCACTAAAATCTTAAGGTAACAAAATTCTACTCTCACTTTCCACTTAGGAGATACAGTTTTTAAGAATTATTGTTAAGGAAACTCTTCTTTTTCCTCAAAAACAGGGAAGAGTACCATGGTTCTGGTTCATAATACAAAAAGTCTGAGCTATGATCTGTTTCTTTCTGGACTATTTCCAATAAAAGACCTTGCTTAGAGTCATTCTTGGTTCCTTAATGGAACTTGTTGAGAATATCTTCCCCAATTCTCCACCTTACTCCTGATGTCGTTTTATGGTTACTTAAGCTAACTGGTACATATTAGGTATACATTATGATCACGTTCATCTTTCCAGCTTTGTTCTTGTATATGATATATCAACTGGAGACTGAATAATCTTCTTCATTTGTCTTTGTAAAATGGACTCCTGCCTTAACTGGCTTTTTTGCCTAGCATATGGCCACAGATATTAATTTGAGCCTACCTAATCCATAAAATCATTAAAAAATCCCAAACAATCTTAGTAAAAAAAAATAAACAATATACATGATTGAACTTAGGTAATTCTATGACCCACAAAGTGTGTATAATTTGCATTGTGACTATACAAATTATAAAATTGAGATACAAACCAGCTAATGAAATTGATCAATTTAACACATTAAGGAATACTAAAGGATCTAGATGAATACAGGTAGTCTGGGGTCAGAGCCTTTGTGTCCATTTAAGCACTGTGATCTCCCCATTCTCTGAGCAGTATACTTCTCTAAAGTTTAGTTGATAATATAAAAGCAGGAATTCCCCAAGATAAAACTGGTCATTTTCAACTTCTCAAAATGCTCTTGGTTCAAATGAAATTATAAGAATCAAGGTCTATTCCTAGAAGGAGTTCTAGAAACCAGAGGTGTACTAGATTTATGCTAGTTAGAATAATGGCCTAGTTTCTTAAGACAACAGGTTTTACTCATTTAACAGGAATGAAGCCTTAAAGCAACAATGTACATTTTGGGTGCTTATCAGAAGACAGTTCTTGACAATTAATTTTTCATAAAAGGTACTATAGCAATAAAACCACAAAACAGGAAATCAGAAGAGTTATGAGTGGAATAAATATTTCAAGGAAGGATTTTGTAATTGAAAAAGTGAAATAAAGCTAAAAAATACAGATGTACTCATGAGGACTTTTATCAAGACACAGTGATCTGTCACACAGAACTTCCAGAACACACCCACACACTCACACATGCACACACACACGCACATTGTTAACAGTCCAACAACCTGTCTGCCTCTGTCACCTATATGGAAATTGAACTCTTCTATTCCACTTATTGTTACAGAATAGATCTAAAAAGTAACCCCAAATATAAAAATCCTGTACACTATCTGGGTTTAGTAATTATTGAATTGAATATTTATTTCAAAATTTAAATAAGATTTGGAATATATGAACAATGAAACTGCTCTGGTTATAAGAATTATGATATGTAGTATATAAAAAAGGAAAAAAGACAATTTTGATGAAGCATTTCTTTAAAAATACACCTTATATTGCGAGGAACTATTTGCTTAGAATGTGATAATTTCCATTTTAAATGAGTCCAAGATTTCAACTATTTTTAGTGGTACAAATTTTTTACAACCTTTGACTCAGTACCTCCTACTAAACACATCCTTTCAAAAGCATGAAACGTTGAAGGTCTGTCTATATTATTCAAACCAGCAATTAGAACCAGATGTTACTGCACTTTATATTTAGACACCACATTTCAATATCTAAAAAAGAAAGAATACTCATGAAGGACAGAGAGAATAATTTATAAACGCAATTAAAGCATATTGTTTAGACTCCTTCTTACTAATTTACCTGATTGCAAAGTAAAATTAAATGAATTCATATTGAAATGTAAAATTGGGCCAATGAGTAATGGAGTTTTTAAAACTGTGTGTACAAGAAAAAGAAGATACCAGGTATAAAATTGTTATGTCAGATACATCTTTTATAATTTTATACCTTTATTATAATATATTCTATCTCCTTTGTAAGGCAGTCAAATGTTAGATAGGATGATGGATATATTTCATTTTAAGTAAAGTATGTGAACTGATTATAAACATCAGCTTTATACTATATGATGTATATGGAAGCAAAGCTTTTAATAGCGACCTATAAATGTAGAAAGTGTGTTTTTTTATTGATGCTTGGAATATTTTATATTTAAGAAAATAATGGAAGGGGAATACAATGTTTCAACCAACATTACTTGAAAACAACATTCATATGGCAAATAGAAAAGGTATGATATACATTACATAAAATTCATTTTTTAAACTTGGTTATTGATGCTTAAATAGGAGGAGTGGGTACTCTTTCCTCTTTAATTATCAAATAATCCAATTGGTACTTGTCTTAAATAAATACATTATGGTATTGTCATGGTAATTATTTTATAAATTTTTTTCCTTAGGCCAATATTAACAGGTTGGCCTTTTCAGAGTGTATCACCATTTCTCATCACAAAGAGATAAATGTTTTTGTACTCTATTTTTCAGTGCATTATTAGCTTAATGTGATGGCAGATATAGAGGGTTGAGAATTAAACCAGTGAATAAGTAAAAAGTCATTATTAATGCTTGTGTCAAGACATTCTCCCAAAGCCTCATATGGTCTTGATGTGAATTTTTGGTGGTGGCTGGATTCAGGGTGCACAAATGTGGATTAAGGCTATGACATTACAACTAGGAGTGTTAAGGTAACAGGCCACTAATTGGTTTAATGATATCTCTGGGTAGCAGTAATGACTAGGCCCACACTGGGTATGGATGACACCATCCAAATGCTTATTGCTGCTTCCTACCTGTCCTGGCATGGACTGTTTCTTTTCTTCTATGACCCTCTACTATATCATTCTACCTCAGAGCCAGCCAACTAGGGACTGAAACTTCTACAAACTGTGAGATAAATAAACTTCACTTACTTTAACCTGTGGATGTTGGGTATTTTGCCTCAGCAATGAGAAAAGTAGCCAAGACAGAGTTTGGTACCAGGTAAGTGGGGACACTGCTGTCAAACTACCTGGACAACACAATTCAAGAGACTTTGGAAATAGCTTAAGGGAATAATCTGGAAAGGTCTAGAGAATCCAGCTGAAGAAGGAACCCTGGAATCCTTAAACTGAACTTGAGGGGAAATTTTGGTCTGAGCTCAGAAGATCAGAATACAGTCAGAAATACAGTCAGAAAAGATGACCTGAGGAGGTTTCAGTATTAATAAGCAGCACACTGGCAGTTTTACCCCACACCATGTGTGTTATGTTTTAGCTGAAAACTTGTCTACACTTTGCTCATCCCTGTGTACTTTGCAGGAGACTAAAATTAAGTGCAATGGAATAATGAATGTGGTAGAAGAAATTTCAAGGTAGTCTAATGTTGAGGCAGTGGCATGGCTACTGTTTGGGTTTTTAGTCAGATTTAGGTTGAGAATCAAGAACAAAAGGCTCAACATAATGGTTTAAAAACTTTTGAGTTTGGCCAGAAAGAAAACTCCAATAAAGTTGCAGCCTGCAAACATTCAACAGAGGAGACCATGGTTGCTGAAAATATTAGCAATAAAAAGCCAAGTATTTTGGAAGAGGACAATAGTAAAGATGGCCTCAGGACATCACAAGAACCAGAAGGATTCCACTCTTCCTAGCCTCAAAACAGCAAAGGTGAAAGACTTTACTTTGAGAAGAAACTCCCCGGGCAGCATATTCCATAATGGCTGAGACCTAGAGAAATTGTTTCTCCAAACTGGGTTCCAAATTCAGATTCTTTCTGAATCCACATCATTTGGGATCATTGGTAAACCTTAATTCTGCTGTTTCTTCCTCACATGATATCTGATAAACAGACAGCTCCTATCTCTAAGCCATGCTGGAAACAACAGTACTCATAGCTATAGATCACCTGTATATTTTCCTCCACATTTTTAGTGCAAAAGTACTTCTGTTTGATCAGACTGAGAAGTCACTTCCTGAAAATTTTCACATATCTGTACATTTTAAATGCTGAGATATATGCAAAATCAAAATAAGAAAAAACAGGTTTTAAGAACTTGGAAAGAATATTTAGGGCCAGCCAACTATTAGACTCATGGTGAAAATATCCATGCTAACATATCAACATCTAAAGAAAATGCTATGGGTTTGGAGATGTAGGGCCCATTCCCCTTCAAAAACAGGTCTTTATGACTGGTCTCAAGTCTCCTTTCACTTCAGACTACACCAGGGAGACACAGCATGCACAATCAATACCTGTTTTGTGTTTTGAGTTCCAACAAGAGACAGCCCGTTAGTAGGCATTATTCTGTTGTTCACGACTTTCAGCTTGCACTTTGGTAATGATGTTATTCACACAGTGACCCATTTTCTACTCTCTAAAACCCTAATTATACTTTCCTTATATGTTAAAACGTTATGAGGAGTTAATATCACAAAATATGACACTAAAGTCCCATAATTCTATGTCACTGAAAATAAAAGGAAGCACTGTCTCCTCTTTATTTCCAAAGATGTTACCCTCATTAGCGATAAGGAAATATGGGAGAAGGTAAGAGAAACTAAAAAAATGGGGGGGCTGAATATCATCAAAATATATCCAAATATAAAAAGTATCACATTAAAATCCAAAGCTGGCTTCACGTGACACTGAGGAAGGGGAGAATGGATCAGAAATACACAAATGTAAAGGTTTTGAGATAAAGTGGTTGTTTTATTTTGGTGTTGGTATAGCAGATTATCTTAGCCTGAATACAGCAACTTGTAAAAAAAAAGGAAATATATCTGGTAAAAGAATGAGGGTCCTGTATCTGTTGAGTTCTTCTGAATCCAATGGCAGAGATGGAAAGGCAACGGGGTGTTTACGGTAGAGGAAGGGGTAGAATTTATTCCTCTTCTCAGAAACTAATACCCATGATAACGGACTCACTCATTAGGTCAGTCATTGTGGACAGATCCTTTATGACTAAGAATCCCCCTCCCCCAGCATCAGTGCACTGGGATTAGATTATGCTCATACTAATACCAA
This sequence comes from Thryonomys swinderianus, assembly GCA_004025085.1. Lineage (NCBI taxonomy): Eukaryota > Metazoa > Chordata > Mammalia > Rodentia > Thryonomyidae > Thryonomys > Thryonomys swinderianus. The sequence continues at coordinate 11,386 of PVIC010010249.1, read as the reverse complement.
CCAGCTAATACTCATACCAAGCAGGTCACACTACTATGGGAATCCCTTACCTGAGCACTAAGAAGAGAAGAACAAAGTCAAAAGACAGATATTACTTGACTTCAAAACTTATCACAGAGCTAAAGAAAACAACACAGTGTAGTACTAATGAAAGAATAGACAAATGGATTAATGAAATGGAACAGACACACCCAAATGTGGTCAACCAACTATTAACAGAAGAACAAAGACAATTTGTATTTTTATGTGTATCAAGTCCTCAAAATAAGTGTCATCATAATATATTGAAAACATGTACAAATAATTATTTTCTAATTTTACAGGATAGATTTTGCAATAAAAACTGTTACAGCCAAAATTACAAAGAGAAAGAAAGAAAATGTAGGCATAGAAGAAATTCTAGATGAACTTAGTTTCAACAAAGAATTTTTTAGAGACAACACCAAAAGCATAATCTGTGGAACAAAAAAAAAAATAGGTAAATTGGACTAGATTAAAATTAAACTCTTCTCTGTGACAAACACTGATAAGAAAAAATTTAAAAAACAAGCTACTTCAGGGGCCAGAGATTTAGCTTCCAAAGCGCAAGGCCCTGAGTTCAATCCCGGTAACCACGTACAATGCTGGGCATGGTGACTCACGCCCACCAGCAATCAATACTACATACCACAGTGCCGGGCATGGTGGCTCATGCCTGTAATCCCAGCACTCGGGAGGCAGAGGCAGGAGGATTGCTGAGTTGGAGGCTTGCCTGGGCTACATAGTGAGCTCAGGGCCAGCCTGAACTACAAAGTGAGACCCTGTCTCAAAAAAAAAAAAAAAAAAGCAAGCTACTTCCTAGGAGAAAATATTTGCAAAGACATTTTTGTTCAAGGAGTGCAATACACATATACAAAATACCTTAAAACTTAACAAAAGAAGTAACAACAGAAGTCAGGCACTGTGACACACATCTATAATCCCAGCACTCTGAGAGCCTGAAGCAGAAGGATAAATTCAAGCCTAGCCTGGGCAATTTAGCAAGACTCTTTCTCAAACAACAAAATAAAACAAAAATTAAAAAGAATGGAGATATTGTGCCATATGAGAGCTTTGCATTCAATCCTGATTATGGGAAGTGGGGGGAGAAAGAGAAAGAAAGCAATTTAATAACCTGATTAAACATAGACAAAGATCTGACAAATCTCACCAAAGATGACATATGGAAGGTAAAAAGCTGATAAATATCACACTGATAAGGGGTTGCAAATCTTTAAAACTCCAAAATATAGACACTAACAAGTAGAAATTAGTATATAGAACAATGGGAACTTTAGTTCATTTCTGATAAAAATACAAAATGGCATAATTTCTTTGGAAAAGTGACAGTTTCCTTTTTAAAAAAATATTCTACTATTAGAATTCCAGTAAACCTTTCTTAGATTTGGTCATCTGCAGTAAGTTTTATTTGATTTTTTATTTCATTTTATTTTATTATTATTTTATTTATCAATACCAGGGATCAAACTCGGGGCCTTATGCTTCCAAGGTAGACACAGTACCTCTTCAGCTAAATCCCTCTCCAGAAGTGGCAGTTTCTTATAAAGCTAAACATTCTATTATTGAACTTCCAGTAATTACATTCTTTAGTTTTACCAAAATCAGTTAAACCTTAAATTCGTACAAAAATCTGCAAATGAATATTTGATGCAGCTTTATCTGTAATTGCTAAAACCAAGAAGTAACCAAGTTGTCTTTCAATAGGTGAATGGACAAATAACCTGTGGTATAACCTAGACTATAGAATACCATTCAGTATTCAAATGATAAAGTAACAAAAGACATGAAAATATTACAAACATATCTTGTGAATTTAAAGAAGCAAACCAAAAAGTCACATACATATGACATCAACAATGCAATATTCTGGAAGAGACAAAGCTATGAAGGTAATAAAAAAAAAAAAAAAGAAAGAAAGAAAGAAAGAAATCTACCCTTGTCCAGAGTGTGAGGAGGCGGACCAAGGGTCAGGTAGAGATGAAGGTATTTTTAGGGCACTGAAACCATTCTGTCTAATGTTACAATAGTGGATATATAACATTATACTTTTGTCTAAATCTACAGAATCTACAACTCTGAGAGTGAACCTTAATGTGAGCTAGGGACTATGATTGATAATGTATAGTAGTATTAACTCAATGATAGTAACAAATGAATCCATTGATGTGGTGTGTTGTGTAAGTGGCAGGGATGTATGAAATGTGAGAACTCTGTTTCCATTTTTTCTGGAAATGTAACATTGTTCTAATAATGAAACATTAATTTTAGTCAAACAATCAATCACATAAAAAGCTATGATGGCCGGACTTGGTGGTTCAAGAATGTAATCCTAGCACTCGGGAGGCAGAGGCAGGAGGATTGCTGAGTTCAAGGCTTGCCTGAGCTACATAGTGAGCTACAAAGTAAGACCCTGTCTCAAAAAAGAAAAGAAAAAGCTATGATGATCTATAACATGAGGTTGCAATTCCTTGTCTAAAATGAAATAGAATTGAAGAGACAAAAGTCACAAGAAACCCAACTGCCAGGACCCTGAACCACATCAGACAGACTTGATATAGTGATTTCAGAAAAGGTGAAGCAGCTCCCTGAGATTATTCATGAGGGAAGCCTCTTGGCATAGCTGCTTGGTATGTGAGTGGCAGGGAAGGTCTTTGGCCTCTAGCAAGAAAAGCAGAGTGATCAGCATTTAAGTCACAATAGAAAGCAGGTATATAGAAATGAGCAGATGTTCATCTGGACCAACTTATAACAGCCACTTAAAAATCCCTTTCTCTAGCAGGGGAATAGCAGGGCTAAATGGTACCTTTAATCTTAGCTTTTTGAGGAATCTCCACAATGATATTCATAGTGGTTGTACTAGTCTACATGCCCACCAACAGTGGAGAAGGGTTCCGTCCTCCCCACAGCCTTGCCAGCATTTCTTGCTAGTTAATTTCGAGGTAACAGTCATTCTTTATGGAGTGAGATGGAATTTCAGTGTTGTTTTAACCTGAATCTTTCAAATGTCCAGTGATGTTGAACATTTGTTCCTATGCTTCTTACTTCTTCCTCTGAAAAGTATCTGTTCAGTTCAGATGCCCATTTTTGAATTGGGTCTTTAAATTTAGGACTAATTTTTAAAGCTGTTTATATATTCTAGACAGTAGCCTTTGTTTGAGAAACAGCTGGTAAATATTTTTTTCCATATTGTTGGGTATGGTTGTCTTTTCACTCTGCCACCGGTATGTACATGAAAGAATTAAAAGATTCATATCACAGCAACATATTTGCACTCACATTTATAGCAACTCAGTTTGTATTAGCTAAATCTTGTAAACAACCCAAATACCCTCAACAGGAGACTGAATAAAGAAGATGTGGGTTTTTTCTTACAAAATGGAGTATTACTCTGCCAAAAAGAATAATAAGTTTGGGCCAGAGATTTACCTTAGTAGTTCCGATGCCTGCCTCACAAGCGCAAGGTCCTGAGTTCAATCCCTGGTAACCACATACAATGATGGGCATGGAGACTCACACCCACCAGTCATCAATACCACATACCACAGTGCTGGGCTTGATGGCTCACGCCTGTAATCCCAGCACTCGGGAGGCAGAGACAGGAGGATTGCTGAGTTCGAGTTGCCTGGGCTACACAGTGAGATCAGGGTCAGCCTGAACTACAAAGCAAGACCCATCTCAAAAAAAAAAAAATAACTTTGAGTCATTTATACTCAAATGGACATACCTTGAGGACATACTCATAAGTGAAACAGGTCACAGATGTGTAAAGACCATATCTTTTCTCTGATGAGAAACCGAAAATGTAAATGAGTTCTACAGTGTATGATAGATATCATGAAATAGAAAATATCCAAAGGGAAATGGGGGATAGAGGTAAATAATGTGGGGAAAGAAAAAAATGTGATACAAAAACAAAGGGAAACAAAGTTTATATATATAGGGGGTAAGGTGGTTTTAGAAGGGGTAGGGGAAAGGGAAAAAATGAGAATTAAGTCCTGTCATATACTGGTACAAATTCTCAATGCTGAGAGTGATCACAATGTGCATATAAAATGTACCAACAAAGTCTCAAGAAAAATCCCTTTCTGAATATATGAGTGTAGGTCATTAGTAGTCAACATGCATCTAGTGTTTGATAGTTATAATTACATGATTTTATAAAGATTCTATAATTTTCATTGTTATGAGCATTTATATCTTACTGTCCTGTTTGTCTCTTGGACTTAGCTACCCTAATAAGGGCCATTTGGAGTAACATAACCAAAATTGCAACTAGGTATTTTGTTTAAGATACCATAACTAATTTCTTAAAGCTAGCACTAGTATATTTAAAATAAATTCTTTATTTTGTCATTTATTAAAACTAGAAGTACCTAGTTTTGTGAGCTTTGTACTACATCATTTACTTTTCTGCCTGTGCTGGTGATTTCAAGCTCAGGACGAACACATGAAAAAAAGATGATACTGGCTATCAGAATTATAACAAGTAATTATATTATTAAATCCATCTTCTGCTTCCTATGATAACTAAGACAGAGTATACTGCTGGAAGTATAAGGACCTTGGTTAAATGTAGGAAACAGTTTTTATTGTATTTTCTACAATGTTCAGACACAAAAGCCAGTCCTTGTCAAATCAAAAGTTTGAAAGGTATACGAGATCAGCATCATTCTGACTGGGTAAATTTGAGGGAATGGACGCTTCAGAGAAGCAGGATTAGTGAAGAGATGTAATGGGGGTCAGAATAGGTGCCAGGACAGGGAAGATTAAGCAGGGAAAGAAAAGGAAATGGAATTCATAAGAAAAACAGAATTAGGGGACAGCTTAGCGTCAAGTTTCTTACAAAAGTATCTACGGGATAACAAAAGTCAAATAGATCTCTCACAGTTAATAATACAAGGATCCACACTAAAAGTAAGATGTTGTGCAGCATTACCTGGGGCTTCTAGGTCCCATGACAGGAACCCATGTCATTACCTGAGAATCATAGCAAAGGAGAAAAGAGTTAAGGTAGATTTTCCCACTGAGGTGGAGCACTTTCTGGAAATTACCCATGAGGCCATCCATATGTGGTCAGTGGGTAGCAGAAAGTCTGCCCGGAAAGTGAAATTCTTGGTCTGCTGTTTAATATTAAAAGAATTTAGAAGAGACTGCACAGAAGTTTCCCTTAAAAGCAAATGTTAGGGGATGGCATTCATAGGTCAAAATTCATGTTTTCACAGGGAATATTCAGTTTAGTCACAGAAAAGGTGACCAATGTCTCACAGACGGGTATCTCTTGTTTTATTTAAAGTACTATAGTTTAGTTAAAGTGTGAATCCAAAGGGAGTCAAAATTAAAAGCCCAATAATATGAAGGAAAATATTTGGACAATTACTAAGAATTTTATAACGTCTGTTGATTAGCTAATAATACTGTATCAAAGTTAATATTCCAACTTTGACAACAGCACTAGTTATAAAAGAATGCCCTTATTCATAAGAAATACACACTGAAGTATTTTTGGAGAATGCAACATTATATTTGCAATTTTCAAATGTCTCAGGAACAAGGATATAAAGAAATATAAGGATGGGCCGGAGGGTTAGCTCAGTGGTTCCGGTGCCTGCCTTGCAAGCGCAAGGTCCTGAGTTCGATCCCCAGAAACCACATACAGTGCTGGGCGTGGAGACTCACACCCACCAACAATCAATACCACATACCACAGTGCCGGGCGTGGTGGCTCACGCCTGTAATTCCAGCACTCAGGAGGCAGAGACAGGAGGATTACTGAGTTCAAAGCTGGCCTAGGCTACATAGTGAGCTCAGAGCCAGCCTGAACTACAAAGCGAGATACTGTCTCAAAGAATAAAATAAAAAAAATATATAAGGAGAATAAAATAAAATGGTAAAACAAATCTGGAAAATATTACAAATCAAGGCATCTGTGTAAAGTTTATACAGCAGTTATGTCCATTATTTTGTGATTTCCCTAAGTTTGAGATAATTTCAAAACAACATTTTATTCAAACAAAGATTTGTCAACAACATAAAACAGCTGCTTAAACTAGAAATACTCCTAAAGGTAAATTATGGATTAAGTAATGAGACTCAAACCATATTGGAAGTGTGGCCCGCTTAATGAAAAGTCCACCCGTGCCCACCTAGCATTTTAATGTTGTGGCAGTCATCCTAATGATTAAAACGTTTTCCAGAAATCCCTATAAACAAGTAAAATTTCTTAGTTAGTAAAATAGAGGCTTAATTACTACTCATTATTCCACTGAAAGAAAGGAGGATCCCCCAAGGGACTTTTTCTATCTGGCTTTTGTCATGCTAAACCAACCAATGGACTTCCCCTACTAGTTCATGAATATATGTTTGAATTTCAATAGTTGTGCAAAAATCACATTAAATTCCTTGTGAAAGAACAGCAATATTTAATGTCAAAATAATATCTATATTGATATAGAATAATGTTCTAAAATCTTATTTGTGTTTTTCTACAATCAACAGACAATAACACAAATGGTTTGGTATATCATCCACAATCTTTTCTATAGGGAAGTCCAGCAAGGACTTGTATTGAAATCTCACTTAAGTGACTGTCATGAGATGCTGTCCAATAGTAAAACATTCTTGGATTTAAAAGTATTGCATATATTTTTCTACATACTTGTAGGACTCTTATATCTGCCTCAGCACTCAGCTTGAGAATAGAAAACTTCTACATGTTTCACAATTTCTGCACAATCCTAAAAGGAAGACTGGCATATAATTGCTGGAACTGGAAAAGCAACTGTGCAATTCAGCTGCAGCTCTTTCTTTTTGCATTTGGAATAACCTAGATAGGGACATTCTTCTCTGTTCTTGCTCTCAGGGTAACCACATCATATCAAAACCAAGACCTACTTTCTAAAAGCAGACTGAAGGGTCATTTCATTTCCTGTTTGGGAATTCAGATATAGTATAATGTTTTACAGTAAGTTTATTTTCAATGGAAAGAATATCCAAGGCTTTTCAATAACAAAAACAATGTCCCTCTGTTCTTTGTGTTTCTGGTATTTTTGTTGTTTTTGTTGTTGTCTGTGTATTTATATAAATCTGCTCAAATCTCAGCAGAAGTCATCCAATAGCTAGGGTTATGGGAAAGAATCTGAAGCCACAACAGGATTATCCATTGATAACAACCACAGCAGAGACTCAATGACAGAGATACTGGCCAGCATGGAGGTGAGGAGAAAAGTACCCTATCTTTTCCTCTTTGCCCTTTGTTTCCTCTATCATGGAAACAGGAACTGCAGGGCCTGCTCTCCCTACTGACTACCTCATCCAGTGACTTTAAGTAAAGCAGCAAAGTACAGAATTCAAAAATTTGAGGTCATGTGTGATGAACCATCTCAGACATGGAGAGAGACTCAGACAGTAAGTGGTCTGACAGATCCTTTCCAGAGAGATCAAAGTCCACCACAGGAAACATTTGTAAAACACCAAAAATCTACATCAAATGTTTATCCCAATGCTTCTTAACCAGAAATGGAGAGTACATACCATAAAAGTACCATTGTGTTCCTTATTTCTCCCTCCCAAACAATAAGGAATAAATATTTTTATCTTTAAAAAAATTCAAATTATCTTTTTATCATCTTTCTATCTTTCATTCTCCTTATTTGGAAACATTTCATTACATCATATTAGAATTCAAAATTGTGTACTTCCACAGTAATACTTTTTATAGTTTTTTCTTCTTTTTTACTTTAAAATTGGAAGTGAAAAAAGATCACCCCAGCAAATGAAACACCAAAGAACTACAAGATTGAATAAATATGAATAGAGAAGACTCACTATTATTTCTTAATTATAAGTTCATATAAGACAGAATATAAAATTGACAAGAAACACAATTTTAATAATACAATTACATTATGTGTCATTCAAAATAAACTATTCTTTCAAGTATAGGCTTTAGGAGGAGAAACTGATCTGTAGGTTTTAGAAAGGAAAAATGACATCCTACCTGACCTCTTAGTCTGTAATAGGACTCTTTGGCACCATCAATAAGGATTTTGTCCTAATCCTACTTGTGATTTTAAAACAGTGGAGGCAGCAAGAGCCAGGTAAGAAACTAGGGGACAGTTAATTCCATTCATAAGTGAAAATTTTATGAGTTTAGTAAATGAAGAATGTCTGGTTGAGTATTTAGGAGGAAAGGGGAATTTGGTGAAGAAAAGTCATAATATACTGCTTATCTAGGACCTTTTGAGGAATCTAAAGGTCATCTGTCTCCTAGTTCCAAAGAAATATAACCCTTCAGAAACCTCCCTGACCACTTAAAATCCACCTGGCTGAGTTTTCTCTTAGGGCATGAAGGACTGATCCAACTACCAATTCAGGCAGACTGACTGTCCTGAGGCCTTTTCTAAATACTTGATGTTTAGCCTCCCTTTTCCTGCACAGATGTGAGGACAAGAATATCCATAAATGTCACCAGGTTAAAGTAGTTATATTTTGCCCCTGTTCTGGGAGGTGGTATTTTGGATAGGGAGTCTAGGAGTGACTAATGGATTCATCAGAAAATAACAAAAGTCATTTAGGGAGAATTCAGAAACCCGAAGTCCACTCAGAAATTAAGGGGCTACAGCAAATTTTTTTCAACAATCCCTTCCTAACCAGCCTAAAATTGTTCATAGGAAAGTCTAATTCTTACATCAGCTATTCCCTGGCAACATTTAAATAATTTCAGGTGTGCTGAGGAACATGTATTCTGGGAGTTAACACAGTCTTGTGATATTTGTCTCTTTCTTATATTAATGCCATACAACTACTTATTCATTTATTCTGCAGCAATGCCATTCGTTCTTCTCCACTTTTATCTTTATATAGGAATAAATTTGTGCCACAAATGAATAAAACTAACAGGCATTTTCTAGGTTCAGCAAAGTTTTCTCCCATGGGACATTAAATCCTAAAATTTGTTCCTGTAAAGTATTCAGTGGTCAACAAAATTATCAACTGCAAAGTCCTTTACAATGAAATCACTTGTCTTACTTTGTTCCTAAGTTTTAAATTAAGGTTTTTAACAAATTTTAATTATGAATCAATCAGTGATTGATAATTCTACCTTTGTCCCAGTATTAATTTAATAGGAACATGTATTCATATTTTAAAAATTAAATGTAGGTGGGTGTGGTGGCTCACACCTGTAATCCCAGCACTCGGGAGGCAGAGGCAGGAGGACTGCTGAAAATTTGAGGCTAGCCTGGGCTACATAGTGAGCTCAGGGCCAGCCTAACCTATAAAGCAAGACCCTGCCTCAAAAAAAATTTAAATATATATTAGAAAAAATAAATAAATAATGATATGACTTAGTTATACCAGAAATGAAGCAAATTATAAGTACATCCAAATATATTCACAAAGTTGTACATACACACACAAACAAATATACATTGATATGAAAACAGACACATTTCAATAGGTGCACTAGATTTCTACCTGTAACCTTTTAACAGACAACATAAAATTGAAAACACTGTCAATTGATTCATTTAGAAAATGTACTATGTCCTTAGAAAGAATCAACTAATTATAAAATGAAACTTAAAATCTCCTGTAAAATAACTAAATGTTTTCAATTAAAAAAAATGAAGGAAAACATAAGCAAATTGGTATATAGGTCAATACCTTTTTTTTTTTTATCACGGATCAAATTCACAACCTTGCACTTGCAAGATAAGCACCAGAACCACTGAGCTAAATCTCCAATGCACAAATAATATATTGAATATATAATACATATTTAAAACAACAACAAAAAGATCCTTAGTAAGAAAACTTAGAAGGAAAATAGAAATAACCAACATAAACAGATATGCTGGGCATTGTGATGCACACCTATAATCCCAGCATTAAAGAGATGAGCCAGGAGGATTGTGAGTTCAAGATATGCCTGGCTGCATAGCAAGTTCGAGGCCAACCTGGACTGCACAGCAAGACTCCATCTCAAAACAAACAACACAGTCTGATATATTAAAAACATGGTCTCTACTCTACTCATTTTATATGCACTCATTTAATCTTCACAACAATTTTCTGTGATCAGCCCTATTATTCTCATTTTACAGACAAGGAAAGTGAGTTACAAAATCTCAGAAAAACTTATTACTGGGATTTAAAATCATGAATTCTGGCTCCAGAAGTCCTATAATAGTTTTTATTTATAGTTGTTTTTAATTGAATTCTTTATTGGTACAATTTATATAGATCTGAAAATCACATATAACATGGGGAGTTTGTACCAGTATATGACACAAGTTAATTCTCATTTTTACGCATATTCCTACCCACCCACACCTCCTCCCCCCCTTTATACATTCTCTTTTATTTTCTTTCTGTATCATATTTATTCCTTGCCCTCATCACATTCCCACACCAAGTTTCTTATAGAAATATTCCACTCTCTAAAAGCTGTCCTACTTTCTAGAGCTCATTCGCATCTACAGGTGTTCATATCAAAGAGAAGATCCAGAAATTGTCTATCTGTGATCTATTGATTTCACTTATTAGTATATCCTCCAGGTGTCTCCATTTGCACCTAAATGGATTGATCTTGTCATTCTTTATGGCAGAGTAATACTCAATTTTATTTAAAAAGACACATCTTTATCCACTCTCCAGTTGATGGACATTTGGGTTGTTTCCAAGATTGAGCTATCATGAACTGAGCTGCTATGAACAAGGATGTACATTTGTCTTTTCAATGTGAGTTTTTAAATTCTTTTGGGTATATTCCTAGCAGGGGGATAGCAGGGTCAAGTGGGACCCCTAGTCCTAGATTTCTGAGAAATCTCCACACAGATCTCCACAATGGTTGCACAAGTCTGCAATCCCACCAACAGTGGAGAAGGGTTCTTTTCTCCGCACAGCCACACCAGCATTTATTGTTGGTTGATTTTGTGACCGCGGCCATTCTTTGTGGAGTGAGATGAAATCACAAAGTTGTTTTCATTTGCATCTCTCGAATGACAAGTGATGTTGAACATTTCTTCATATGTTTCTGGGCTGCTTTGACTTCTGCCTCTGAGAAGTGTCTGTTCATTTCAGATGCCCATTTTTGAATTGGGGTTTAAAACCTGTGGAGTCTGATCTGTTTGAGTTCTTTATATATTGTCGATAATAGCCCTTTATCTGATACACAGCTAGTAGAAATTTTTTTCCCATGTTGTTGGTTGTCTTCTAGCAGTGCCAGTGACTTCTTTGGCTGTGCAGAAGCTTTTCAGTAGAATGAGATCCCATTTGTTGATTATTTCTGCTAGTTCTTATGCTATAGAGGTTCTATTCATAAAGACTCTGCCTAAACCAATGTCTC
>PVIC010010248.1:0-43783 GCA_004025085.1 Thryonomys swinderianus | reverse complement strand
CTCAGCAATCCTCCTGTCTCTGCCTCCCGAGTGCTGGGATTACAGGCGTGAGCCACCACGCCCAGCATTATATGTGGTAACCGGGGATCGAACTCAGGTCCTTGCGCTTACAAGGCAGGCGCCGGAACCACTGAGCTAACCCTCCGGCCCCATCTGTTGAGCTTTTAAGAAAGACAATCAAAACAGAAGAAGGAGAAGAGGGAAAGAGAGTAGACAGCTGATGAGTTTTTTTGTTCTCATAATAACAAGGTTGTATTTTGTTTCGTTATTATCTAAGAAAAAAAAATAAGAGGTAAAAGAACAGAAATGAAATTTTTTCCCCCTAATGACATATCTCTCTAATGGGGAAAAAAACAAAACCTTAAAAGCTCCCTGGATCTGGCTACATTTTTCAGGGAGGACCCGCTCTTGGTAGTAAAATGAGTATGAGGAACACTAGCTTAGTTTCCTCAGGAGGGGGGTGCTCCCCAGCCTCACCCCAGAACTTTCCCAATGGTCCCAGGCAGGGTTGCCCTGGCTTGACTTGGTCTTGTGCATATTCCTGAGCTGTCTCTGTAGCCCCGGGCTGAGGTAAGATTGGCAAGCTGGGGTGCCAGGATGGGGTCAGCCCCATATAAACCACTGGCCCTCTGGGTGAGGAAGGGACAGCTCCCTAGGGCATCAGGGTGCTGCTGGGAAAGATGAGTGAGAAGGGGCTGGGCTGATGCCCCCACCTCATGACATTCCTTCCCCAAGTCACCACCCTCACTCCGAGTGGCGTGGACTTGCATCCTCATAGGTCTCTGACCTAAAGCCAGGCGCCCTTTTTCTACACTTTCACAGCTGCCTGAGTTGAGAGGAAGGTCCTGAGGGCCAGGGGCAAAGTCTGCTGTCAAGATACTTGAGATCAATTGTGTGCTGGGCAGGGACCGAGGACAATGACTCCCAGAGCATAATGGGGGAAGGACCAACTTTCACTTTCAACAGTACCCAGGGAGCACTCAGAGTCAAGCTGCAAACATCCTGGCCTCCCACGAACAGGATGGTTTCCCTTGGGCTCTATGACGTTACCAGTGTTGTTCTCAGGGGTGGGCAGTGGCAGCCAAGAGGAAGTGGGAAGTGGCAAACATCCAGCCCTCAGTTCGCGTCCTGACCCCTGTCCTGCTGGCCCTTTGGTGCCCCCAAAGCTCTGTGCTTCTGGTTCTCCACTGTTCCTGTAACACACCCATCTTTCCAGGAAGCCAACTGGAACTTTCGGAAGTGGGTGGGGAGTTTAAATAATAAACAGTTTTGAGTCACCAGCATCCAGGGCACTGTGGGATGTGGGAGCTGTGACCCTAGCTCCTGGATGTGGTCAGATGGTCCAGATCCTGGAGAGACCTCGGCTCAAGTGCTTACACTGCTACGGACAGCTGTGTGACCTTGGTGCATGACTTTGACTCTCTGGGGTTCAGTCTAATAACCCCTCCGCTTCGCTAGGACTGTTGTGGTGACTGAAGCCACACTTGCAAGCCTGTCGGCCGTGAGCTCAGAAAGGTGAATGCCCCTCCCTCTTGCCGCAGGGACTCTGAGAGACAGGAAGGCAAATGGGAGGAGCGGCCACCGGAGTCATGGAGCCAGGCCTAGAGGCCAGGCTGGGCAGGGCAGGGCAGGGCAGGGAAGGAAGCACAACCAGCCAGCCGGATTCACAAGGCCACAGGCACCACAGCGCTACCCTTGGTGTACTGAGCACCAATACTGGTGGCAAAGGTGCCAGGGCCTCGGGCCAGGCAGGTGGGCAGTTGTCCGTTCAGCTTCCTGGTTTTGCAACTGGCGACAGGAGGAGGGAACTTGGCCAAGTTTAAGGTGGTCGCAGAGCCAGGCAGACCAGGTCCTGCCACACCTCAGCCTGCCTTTCCCACTTTAGTCCTGGGAGAGCCAGCGAACACCTCGGGCCACGGGAGTGGCAGTGGGGTGGTCACAGGGTACCCTCAGAAGAGAGTGGGCCAGAGATTTAGCTCAGTGGTTCCGGCACCTGCCTCACAAGTGCAAGGTCCTGAGTTCGATCCCCGGTAACCACAAACAATGCCAGGCGTGGTGGCTCACGCCTGTAATCCCAGCACTCAGGAGGCAGAGACAGGAGGATTGCTGAGTTCGAGGCTTGCCTGGGCTTCATAGTGAGCTCAGAGCCAGCCTGAACTGCAAAGCGAGACCCTGTCTCAAAAAAAAAAAAAAAAAAGAAAAAGAAGAGTGGAGCGTATTTGTACCTACTGAAGGCCAGCAGGGGAAGAACTGAAGGTGCCCTGTCAAAGATGGGGCCTCCCAGAGGTCCCAGAGCAGGGTCCCCTAACTGGGGTTCCCACCAAAAGGCAGGCTGGGAAAAGTCTCAGGAGATGGGGGTTCATCCGAACTTTCTGTGCACTCAGCTCCCAGGCTGCACACAGCCCCACACCTTCTCTGGGCCTCAGTTTCCTTGCAGCGTGAAAATGGCACTTTACCAAACAAGGCCAGGAAAGTTGGAGCAGGAAACCTGGATTCCTCTCCTGGCACTGCCACTCCCTGTTCTCCCTCCCAGGCCTCAGTCTCACTTCTGACACTTGTGGGAACAGGTCCTGGCAGGCGCCCTCTCTGGGCAGGGATACTGTGGAAGCTGGAAGTGGAAGAGTCTCCGAGGGTGTGGCCTGGTTCCACCTTGGCTCTGGGTCAGAGAAGGATAAAGCTGAACAAGGCACAAAAGCAGCCACAACGATTTAACCACCCTCTGCCTGGTCCCTATCATTCAACAGAGATTTACTGAGCATCTACTATATATGGCAAACTCCGTCCTACGTGGTGGGAGATGTCTGTTTTAAAAAGACTTGAGGGCCAGAGGAAGTAGCTCAGTGGTAAAGTGTATGCTCATCATGTGCACAGTTCTGGGTTCCATCTCCACAAAAATAAGTAATTAGGTAACTCGCGAGGGATTTAGCTCAGTGGCACCACTGCCTGCCTTGCAAGAGCAAAGTCATGCGTTCAAGCCCCAGTACTGCAAACAAAACAAACAATCAAACAAAAAATTCCAATAACTTTTCTCATTTCATTCATTCTGGAAGTAAAAATTTTGCCGGGGATGGTGGTGCACGCCTGTAATCCCAGCACTTGGGAGGCTGAAGTAGCAGGACAGCTATGAGTTGGAGGCCAAATTGGGCTGCATAGTGAGTTCAAATCCAGCCTGAACTAATAGCAAGACCCTGTCTTTTTTTTTTTTTTTTTTTGAGACAGGGTCTCACTTTGTAGTTCAGGCTGGCCCTGAGCTCACTATGTAGCCCAGGCAAGCCGCCGCGAACTCAGCAATCCTCCTGTCTCTGCCTCCCGAGTGCTGGGATTACAGGCGTGAGCCACCATGCCCGGCACTGTGGTATGTGGTATTGATTGCTGGTGGGCGTGAGTCACCATGCCCAGCATTCTATGTGGTTACCAGGATTGAACTCAGGACCTTGCGCTTGTGAGGCAGGTGCCAGAACCACTGAGCTAATCTCCGGCCCCCTAGCAAGACCTTGTCTTAATAAATAAATACATACATAAATAGGTGTCCACATCCCTGCTCTTTGGTTTCCATTCTAGGTGGTGTGAGGAGACAATAAAGTGAATTCTGTAGCCTAGAAGAAGAAGGCTATAAGCACCATGGAGGAAACAGAACTCAGGAAAGGATTTGGGGAGTGTGGGTTGGATGGGTTCATGTTTAAATACCAAGATCAACTAGGCCTTCCTGAGATATGGGCACACACACACAATAAAAAAAAATCACTTTTTTTCGTGGGAAATACATCAGACATTTAAACAAAGACAGGTATTATTTGGAGTGGAATAGGGCAGGGCTGAGATCCAGGCCCAGGTGGGATCAGTGCACTGTGAAGCAGGAGGTTGGGCAGCTAGAGAACAACAAGAGCCCTTCAGCAGGCACTGAAGACCTTGGGCTTCCGGGCCAAGGAGGGACGGAATCCGAAGCAAAGGCCCCAGGGGCGGAGCTCACTGCCTAGCAGTGTATAGCTGGTAGTGTAGTGCTTGCCTAGCATGAGCCAAATCTTGGGTACCATCCCCAGCACAAAAAACAGTTCCTACGTAGGCCTTGGGAAAGGAAGGGGAGCAGAGAACCGGCTGTCCAGGTAGAGTGAAGACAGGTTGCTGACTGAGGCCCATCAGAGCTTGGGGACCTGGCAGGCGTCTGCAGCCGCTGCACTGCCACTCGCTAGGACAGCTTCTCTTGAGGATATCCCAAGTGGCAGGGGAAGTGGACAGCCGTGGCCTGGGAAGATTTTCAAGTCCAACCCAACCCTACAGTTCCTGGGAAAGCCTGGGATGTCATGTGCTTCTGGGGCTGGCACGGGGGTGAGGGCCCTTGTGTCATCTGGGAGGTGGAGCAGATGCCTCCTCTGCCACCCACACCAGACAGCTGGGCTTTGATTGAAACAGAGCTGCATGGACGGCCTGACTCGTCATTTAAGGCATTCGGCTGTGACAAGCATGCTGTACCCGCCCTTAACAGTTAGTCCTCAGCACAGGGTACTGAAGAGCCTCGGGGAGACAGGGCTGGGAGTGCGAGGGCAGGACAGGGCAGAGCTGTGGTCGGTGTGCAGTTTGCCATCCCTGCCACCCAGTTCCTTGTTTACTGGTGAACAGAACTAAACCTACACTCAGGTACACTGCCACCAGGTGTGGTTGGTTTCTGTCTTGTGTATGTTGTCATGCATAATAGATGTGTCTTTCCAGAGAGGAAAGTGGGTTTTCTCCCTGCTGATAAAACTGTAACTTTATTTTCCTTGACTTTGTGCAGTGCTGCAGATCTAATCCATGGTCTTATACTTGGTATGTGAGCACTGTATCACTCAACTCTATCACTAGTCCCTGACATTTTATTTTAAACAACCTAAAATGGCAAGCAGAAAAATCTATCTACAGTAAGGTTTAAAATAAGTGTTTAGGCTGGATGTGCTGGCCTGTAATCCCAGCACTGGGGAGGCAGAGGCAGGAGGATTACTGGGAGTTCGAGGCTAGCCTGGGCTACATAGTGAGTTCGAAGCCAGTCTGAACTACAA
The DNA here is from genome assembly GCA_004025085.1 of Thryonomys swinderianus. NCBI lineage: Eukaryota > Metazoa > Chordata > Mammalia > Rodentia > Thryonomyidae > Thryonomys > Thryonomys swinderianus. Next base: position 38,750 of record PVIC010010248.1, on the reverse strand, counting down.
AGGGAGACCTTGTCTTATAAACAAACAAATAAATAAATGTATATGTTTAGATATACAAGTAAATAAAACATACACTTCTTGCTAGTACTTAGTGCTTAGAAATTATAATTTTTTAATGGCAGTAAAGTTTTTTTAAAGCAAGGAAAAGAAACAGGTTATGCAGAACAAGTTTGGGCCTAGAAAAAGTAGAAAAAGAAGTTACCCCACAGTGTGAGGATGACCACCATGTATAAGGGAACACAGTGGCTAACAACTATAATTTAAGCTGGCTTTCTTGCTTGGGTTTTACCCCTTTGATTCCAGATTAAATTCTATTATTTTTCTTTATGATTATAAAGACTATTTATGAACAATAGCTGATTAAGATGCTAAATCATCTTCACTCATATCTTTTTTATTTTTTGACATGGGGACTTCCTATGTACTTGAACACAGCAGGCTTTGAATTCACTAAGTAACACAGGCTGGCCTCAAATTTATGGTGATCCTTTTGCCTCAGCTTCCAAAATGCTAGAATTACAAGTCTGCACCACCTCAATTGACTCTTTTTTATTTATATGTTTAAGACAGTGTCCACAATGCTACCCAAGCTGGCCTTGAACTCCTGGACCCAAGTAATCCTCTTTCCTCAGTCTCCCAGGTAACTAGGACTACAGGCATGGACCATCATCTTCAGCAAAAATTAAGACTCTAATACCAAATTTTGGGGTTATTGGGGGATTGGTTTTTTTGGGGGGTGCTTTGTTTTTTGTTTGTTTTGAGACAGGATCTCATTATGTAATACAGGCTGGCCTTGAACTGGAGCCTAGACTGTCCTTGAACTCAGCAATCCTCCTGCCTCAGTCTCCTGAGTGCAGGGATTATATCTGTGCACCTGTAACTACATGCCCAGCTATAATACCAATTTTTTGGTGTGTGTGTGTGGTACCAGGGATCGAACTTGGGCCCTTCTGCTTCCAAGGTAGGCACAGTACCACTTGAGCTAAATCCCTGGCCCTCCATACCAATTTTTTTATACTGGACAAACACATCTTTTTTACAATGATCTAGAAATCTATCCTTATTACAATCCACTTAGCCCTAAGAAGTTCTTCTTTCAAAAAAAGATTTCACAGTTGTCAGGAGTTGGATATTTTAATTTCATGATCCTTCTTAGGGAAAGGAAGTAAGATATATATAAAACTGTTATGTATAACTATAGCTCTATATATCTTCTTCCTAGTTCTTCCCTAAAGGTATTTCCCAGGAGTGTTGAGAGCTCTCTTTCCTCCTTTCCATTGGGCAAATAAAAAAGCTTGGGGCCAGGGATTTAGCTCAGTGGTTCCAGTATCTGCCTGGGAAGCGCAAGGTCCCGAGTTCGATCTTGGGTACCACCTACCACAGTGCCAGATGTGGTGGCCCATACCTGTAATCCCAGCACTCAGGAGGCAGAGGCAGGAGGATTGCTGCGAGTTCCAGGCCAGCCTGGGCTCCACAGTGAGCTCAGGGCCAGCCTGAACTACAAAGCAAGACACTGTTTAAAAAAAAAAAAAAAAAAGCCTGGCATAAGCCCCTACCTTATCCACTTACTGATTGATTGTGGTACTGGGGATTGATCCAGGGCCTCTGCACTGAGCTACAATCCCAGCCCCCTTCCCTTTTAAAATTTGTTTGCTTGATACAGGGTCTTACTAAGTCACTGAGTTGCCCAGGGTGGTCTTGAGCTTGTGATCCTCTTGCCTTAGTCTCCCAGAGTGCTGGAATTACAGGCTTGTGCCATCACACCCAACATTACCCTCACTTTAAAAAAGCCCCTTCACTCACTGATTTCTTAGCTAAGGGCAACTGCTCAAAAGTTAAACCTGGATGTAGTGGCACACACCTGATATGCCAGGACTTGGGAAGTTGAAGCAGGAGGATCACCTCGAATTCAAGGCCAGCCTTGGTTACACAGTGAGTCTAAGGCCACCCTGAACTCTATGGCAAAACCTTGTCGCAAAACAAACAAATAAATAAATATCCAGTTATTTCCCCAGCTACTCTCTTTCAGAGAGCTAGGAGGTGATTTGCTTAGTTGGCATTCACTGAAATCCTATTATGTGGTTCCTGGGAAGCCACAGCAGCCTGGACAGGCAGGACTGGGAGCCAGACATTTAAACAACTATTTCAAGGCTGGTAGCAGTGAAAAGGGAAAACAATCCAGAAATGCTGAACATAGTAATTTTAAATTCCCCTCTATTACTTCCTGGAGTTAAGAACCAAATTGCAGTGATTTTCAAACATCTGTGACTGTGACCCATGATGGGACAAATGCGTCACAAAAGACTACCTGGAAAAGGTAGCAAAATCTTCCATTCTGTTCTGTTCATTCTACTTAAATTTTCTTAGTGGTACTGAGTTGAACCACGCGAAGCCAGTGTCTTTATAAGCAAAATCATAGAGTACTAGCAATTCACACTGTTGTTACTGTGACACTAATTTCCCAATCCATTTAGGAACTGCATCCTATACTTTGAGAAACACTGCTTAGTGGGTATGCTTACAGTGATTGCTGTTTTAAAAAGAAAACATAAAAATTTGCTTTTTCACTTAATAAAGCATGAACACCTTACAGCTCCACTTCATCTTTCTTGTTTTTTTTTAATTTTTATTTATTTATTTTTCACACAGGGGCCTACTTTGTAGTCCAGGCTAATCTTGAACTCAGCAGGTAGCCCAGACCGGCTTCGAACTCACAGTGATCGTCCTGCCTTCGCCTCCAAGTGCTGGGATCACAGGCGTGAGCCACCATGCCCAGCCACCTCGCCCTTCTTAAAGTTTTCATGGAGGTCACCACCTGTAGGAACCCTGGTCCTCACTTTCTGTGCACTTCCTAAGCACTAAGATGTAGAACAAAACTCTTGGGAAAAGTTATTGAGTAAGAAATATTTATTGAGCGCCTAATACACGCCAGCCGCGTGCTACGTCTCACTTGGGCCTCGCTGCCTCATCCACAAGAATAGAAACTGCACTTTTGGTACTTCAGGAGGGAGAATTCTTCGTGCAGGGTCTGGTCCCTGCATTGCAGTACGCCGCTTAGTCCCCTAAATGACACAGTCGTCCCGCACACTTCCGAACGGCCTCTAGAGGGCATTACTGTCCTTGATTGAGAATCTACGCTGTGGGAGGGAGAAACCCATTTTCTGCTTTTCACTGATACATTTAGGTTGATTCCAAAGGCCAAGATGAGAAGGATCTGATCCTGGTTTCCGGGGAACAAGGTCAAACACTGGCCCAGGGTCAGCTCGTCAACACCTCTGGATCGGACCCCTCTGCAGGCAGTCCCCACCCTGCCGAGATGCAACTCTGGCACTTCAGGTTCTCATTCCTGGCAGAGTCCGGGGGTCCTGGGAGAGAATAAGGACCTTGCCCTTGTACCCTCAACACCCGGCCCTCGGCAGGCTAAGGGTTAATGCGTGGGACGCGCAGGAGCCCAGCAACCGCTAGAGGACGCCTGCCGGAGGTTCTGCCCTCCGCTCACGGTCACGTGGCGGCGGGGTGGGACCAAAGGAGAGGCCGGCCAATGGGCTGTGCTGCCAGTGGGCATGGTGACCAATAGGGACAGAGAGTGGGGTCCCGGGACTAGAGGAACGACGACCGGGAGGGGGCTACGGGACCATGGGCCTTTTGACCATCCTGAAGAAGATGAAGCAGAAAGAACGGGAGGTGCGACTGCTCATGCTGTATCCTCCCGGGCGGGCGCCGGGGCCGCGAGGGTAGGAACCCCGCCGAGCAGGCCATGCCAGGCGCCCCCTGCCGGGAACGGTGCGCAGCCCTTGGCCGGAACCGACTGTCCTCAGTGCGTCACGCACGTGGGACCTACCAATCGCTCCTGGGCGGAGGGGAGGCTCTACCACCGGCTGAGGTGGGGGTGGGCCGCGGGTCCTCAGGCCAAAGGCGAAGGCCTCAGGGCCACGCAGGACCGATGTCTTTCATGTAAGGGGGCGCGGCGGGCTCAGGGGACTCGGACATCTTTATCCTCGCTGCGGCCCAAGTGTGAGACCCTGGCCTCCTGGTCCGAGAGTGCTTGCCCGCCCCTGCCCTAGAGTAGAACTCCACTAGGTGTGGGCTCTGAGTCCAGCCGCTGGTTCCTGCTGCCCCGCGGCGGCAATACGGCGGCGGAGGACCCCGTTGATCGAGCCGGGTTTGCTGGCGCTGGCAGCCTCCGCTGGGCGGGGAGAAAAGATCTTATGTGCACTAAATGTCTATTTTTAAAATTCTCTGAGAAAAACCCAGAGAAGCCACTCATTCAATAGATATTTATTGAGCACCTATTATGTGCTAGGTAGGCACTGTCCTGGGTGCTACCTAAAACCACAAAATGACACCCACCCTTTGAGGAAATACTGTAATGCAAGGATGGGGAGATAACAAAGCTAGTAAGTGAAACAGGATGGGTGAGAATGATTCAGGGTGGTCAAGGAAGGCCACGCTAAGACTGGGACTGATGGGTGAAGATAAAAGGAATAATAGTGTACAAACGCAGGGACAAACTGTTGAGAGCAGTGACACCATACAAAGGCCTTGAGGAAGGAGACACAATGTGGAGTGTGACCAGAGGGGATGCCGAGGGGAGGTGATGGGAGCCACCTCACTGGGAATTCGTGTCTTTGGTATTCCGTTCAGGGAGCAGAACAAAAAAGCCGAAATTGCCACCAGTCAGGCAGTTGCACTAGCACCTGAGATAGGGTGGAGATTTAGTTTGGGATGAAGAAGTGAGCTCGTGGGAATAGGGGGACATTGCAACAGGAGGGCCCCAGCAAGGTGCTGCCAGATTGGAGGAGAGTGTGAAGGCAGAGTGAAGCCAAGATGGTGCCTGGGTTTCTGGTCTGTGTTGTTGAAAGGATGAGACACTTGTTGCCATGGAGAAGGAATGTCTGTGGGATGAGTAGGGGGAGGTGACAGCCCTCAGCTCTGTTTGGGCCAGGTGAGTGGCTCTAGGTCAGTGATGGTGAACTTTTTAGACAGGAGTCCTCAAACTGCAACCCAAAACCTACTTATTTATTGCAAAGTGCCAACACTGCAATTAAACCGGATACTGAGGTTTAGAAACAGTTCATACATTAACATCTTTTGTTTTGACAAACAATATGAGTGCCATAAGTTAAACATCACTGCTCCAAGACGTCCTGGAAATGTCAGGTACATACAAGGACCAATATCCAGGAGATGTGGGAGGCTTCAACATAGAATGGGGAATTGTGCCATGAACCTGGGAGACTCCCCCATGGAGGAGGACATGAGGGTGAGGCACTCTGGCCTGTCAGGGGCAGGCGCTGGGGGCGGGGGGGCTCCCTGGCCAGGGAGAGCAGCCAGTGGCCTTTGGGGACTAGTTGACAAGAGCAGGTTTGGGAAGCAGTGAGAGCCACAGTCTGATACGAGCAAGTGTAAGGAAGAGCAGGAAGCTGGAGGGTGCAGAGAGCGTGAGGGCCTGTCTCGAGATGTGCTTTGAAGGGATGAATCACTAGACGGGAGATGGATCAAGAGAGGGCTCTGGGCTGGAGATTTAGCTCAGTGGTTCTGCTGCCTGCCTAGCAAGCACAAGGTCCCTCGTTTGATCTGGTAATCACATACAATGGTATGATATTGGGTGTGGTGACTCACACCCACCAGCAATCAGTGCCACACTCCAAAATGCTGGGCGTGGTGGCTCATGCTTGTAATCCCAAAACTCGGGAGGCAGAGGCAGGAGGATTGCTAAATTCCAGGCTTGCCTGGGCTACATAGTGAGCTCAGGGCCAGCCTGAACTACAAAGCAAGACCCTGTCTCAAAAAAAAAAAAAAAAGAGGGTTCTGTTGCTACATGTGAGGTTGAGACAACATTGGGTTTGTCAACCAGTGGGGATGGCCCAGGGAGGGAGAAATGTAGTTGATGGGATAAAGGGGTTAGCAGTTATCTGCAGGCAGTTTTCAGGGGTTAAGTTTAGACCCTGGGCAAAATAACTCCTCACCCATTTCACAGGTTGGAGTCAGGTGAGCAGGAAGAGGTGCTGAGTACAAGATTGCCCCTCATGCCGGGCGTGGTGGCTCACACCTGTAATCCCAGCACTCCGGAGGCAGAGACAGGAGGATTGCTGAGTTCAAGGCTTGCCTGGACTACATAGTGAGCTCAGAGCCAGCCTGAACTACAAAGTGAGACCCTGTCTCAAAAAAAAAAAAACAAAAGATTGCCCCTCACATCCCCACCATATCACAGATGCCTGTAGGACAAGAGGAGACAGGTCTCTCCTGCTAAACTCATCCACTTTTTGTTCACTGCAGTAGAGGGTGTGGAACATTCCAGAAGCAGAGATAAAGGCGGCTGCCTCCAAGTAGTTGCTCTTCCCCTGGTACTTCAAAGAGCTGTCCCCAGTCAGCTGTGTTGGCGTGCACCTATAATCCTAGCTACTCTGTAGGTTGAGGCAGGAGGATTGCAAATTCAAGGACTGTCTCAAAATTTAGAAGAAAAAAGTCTGGGTGATAGAGCTGCTCTGGGTTTTTTCCATCTAGTACCACAGCAAACAACAACAAAAAGCTGGCTCCTTGTATTTCAGTCCTCAGCTCAGCTCACCCCAGAACCCACCTGAAGCCTGAGATATACACACAGACACACTAACACACCCTGCATCTGTCCTCCGGCCAAGCTGCCGTTGCTTGGTTCCCTTTTGTTGCACAAAATACAGTCTCCCCACTATGTGTAGCTTCATAGGAAGACTCTGTCCTCCAGCACCCAAGGAGCCCAGCACATAGTTGGTGTTCAGCCTATATCTGTTATGTAAATTAAGTTGCTTTTGGTGGACAGGCCTGCGATGGGCCAGGATGCATTGTGCTCAACTCCCTGGTATGCGGTGGGAAATGATTAGTCCCCAACTTGAGGTCACCAGAGCATGCAGCCTTGTCCTTAACCTTCGGGCCCCAGCGGCCTGGACAATGCTGGCAAAACTACCATCCTCAAGAAGTTTAATGGGGAAGACGTGGACACCATCTCCCCGACACTGGGCTTCAACATCAAGACCCTGGAGCATCGCGGGTGAGCTTGTACCCAGGCTCCCAGGGCTGGTAGGGCGGGCAGGGTGAGAGAGGGCCCTGCCAACCATGCCTCCTACCCTGCCCAGGTTCAAACTGAATGTGTGGGATGTGGGTGGCCAGAAGTCGCTGCGATCCTACTGGCGGAATTACTTCGAGAGCACGGACGGCCTCATCTGGGTGGTGGACAGCGCTGACCGGCAGCGCTTGCAGGACTGCGCGAGGGAGCTGCAGGCCCTGCTGGTGGAAGAGGTGCTCCGAGGGGCGGGGCCGGGCGGGGCGGGGCGGGGCCGGGGCGGTGCTGCTGCTGCACTTTGACCTACTCATGCTTGGCTCATCAGACCGCCTGAGACCTGAGGGTAATGCCAAAGGGGGCTTTGTTTCTTTTCAGGCGTGTTAGCACGTGTCTGTAATGTAGGAGACCTGAGGCAAGCGGAGTGCCGTGAGTTCCAGGCCAGCCTGAGCTAGTTAGTGAGACCCTAACTGGAAACAAAAAGTCAGGATCCAGGTTCCATTTCTTCACTGAGCCTACAGTGCCACAGGGAGGACCCATGCCCTTTCCTCCCTTAGACTTCACTGCTTAACCACCCTGAGTTTCAGCTTATCTTGGGATGGAGATGACAACCCTGATAGGGCAATACAGGCCTGTCATCCCAGCCACTGGGAGGCTGAGGCAGGAGGATTGCCAAATTTGCACCCAGGCCAGGCAATTTAGCAAGACTCCATTTCAAAATAAAAAATATGTCTGGGTGTGGTAGCTCACGCCTGTAATCCCAGTACTAGAGAGGAAGAGGCAGAAGGATTGCTGAGTTCAAGGTTTGCCTGGGCTACATAGCTCAGGGCCAGCCTGAACTACAAAGTGAGACCCTGTCTCAAAAAAAAAAAAAAAAAAAAAAAAGAAGGATTAGTGCTCCTGGGTTCAATCCCCAGTAACACACACACACTCACACACACACACACAAAGTGTAGGGGAGAGGCTCCACTTCCACATTCTTAACATGAGAATTATAGTTAAGCGACTTTGTAATTTATTGTATGGGCCCAAACATTTCTTTCTAAGTAAAATTTCAGATTTATAGAAAAGGTACAGATGCCCTTTACCCTGCCTGCCCAGTATTAACATTTCACATAGTCTTGGGGTACCTGTCAAAACAAAGAAGTCAACATTGGTGCATTATTATTAACTATAGGTCTTATTTAGATTTCACCAATCTTTTCACTAATGTGTCTGTTCCAGGATCAATTCAGTTTACTGTATTGCATTTCCCTGAGTGAAGGAGGGAACTGGTAGCTCCAGGGAACATGGGCATCCGTGAACTGTCCTGGGCTCACAGAGACACATGGGCACATGGTATAATAGTGTCCCTCCCAGAGCCTCGAACACTGAGCCAGGCCTGGAGGGTAGAGGCCCAGAGGGCTCCATCACCCCACTCACCCCAAGGACTCTGAGCTGCAGACAGGTGTGGGTGTCACAAGATTAGAGGCAGAACAGTGGAAGAGCGCTGAAACTTGGTACACATAGCCCTTGTGCGTGTCAGGACCATGAGCTGTCTAGCACTGCAGAGGCCCAGTGTGCTCCCCTGCTTGTGGAAGTGGAGACAGGCATAGACGAGGGCAGAACCCACTGGGTACGTGGTGAGGCTGGCCTCAATGTCTGTCCGCACTGCCCACCCCACCGGGCTTCTCCCAACACCCAGGGTAATCTCCCAGGCTGGTCTTTGACTGTGATGTCCTGGGCCAGTGAACAGGGTTCCAGGCTGGCTCAAAGTCCCAGCTACCTGATTTTCTCTCCCCAGCGCCTGGCTGGAGCTACCCTCCTCATCTTCGCCAACAAGCAGGACCTGCCTGGAGCACTGTCCTCTAATGCCATTCAGGAGGTGAGGCCAGAGCCGGGGATTTACCTCAGTTGTTCCGTCATGTGCCTAGCAAGCGCGAAGTCCCTGGTTCATCCTCGGTAACCACATACTACAATACTAGGGGAGGTGGCTCACGCCCACCAGCGATCAGTACCACACACCACAGTGCTGGTCGTGGTGGCTCACGTCTGTCATCCCAGCACTTGGGAGGCAGAGGCAGGAGGATTGCTGAGTTCCAGGCTTGCCTGGGCTACGTAGTGAGCTCAGGGCCAGCCTGAACTACAAAGTAAGACCCTGTCTCAAAAAAACTAAAAAAAAAAAGAAAAAGAAATGAGACCAGGCCCTGGGGCCCCTCACTGAGGAACAGGGGAAGGATTCTTTAGTCCTGCATCTCCAGAGTGTTCCTTAGCCCCCGCTGTGTTCAGTGATCGCAAAGGTGTAGGGATGCCCATGGCCTGGGCCTGCAAACATTATTCCAGGGGTGCCAAGAGCCCCACACTGGGTGCTGCCACTGGTGATGCTGTTTGCAGGGGCCAGTGTTTCCTTCTCACCACACCCTCATGATGTAGGAATGGCTTTCATTTTACAAATGGCACAGGGGTCTCAAGGGAGGTTAGGTGACTTGCCCAAGTTCATCTAGCCAGTAAATAGACAAGCCAGATTTAAATGCATCCACTCTGACCCTGCAGCAGCCTAGTTTAACCAGAAGGAGAGAGCAATTTAGAATGGTGGTTCTGTCACTTCCTGGCGATATGACTTGAGACAGGTTGGTTAACCTCTCTGAGCTTTGGTTTCCTCCCTCGTATAGTGGTCAACGCAATCCCTAGTTGGTACAGTGGAATAGGTGAGGTGACATGTGTGGAGTCCCTGGCACAATGCCTGAGTCCTGCAGTCATTCAGGAGCCCATGCTCCTTTTATGTCAACCAGAGTCTCACTGCAAGGTGCTACAGAAAGCATGAATGCCCTGGAGGGTGGAAACCCTCACAGGGGCCAGACAAGAGGGTGAGGTGACCTTAGAGAAGTGGCACTTGCCAGGGAAGGGGACGAGCACACCAGGCAGGAGCCATAGCGGCTGACACCCCTGTCTATCCCCAGGCCCTGGAGCTGGACTCCATCCGCAGCCACCATTGGTGTATCCAGGGCTGCAGCGCCGTCACCGGGGAGAACCTGCTGCTGGGCATCGACTGGCTGCTGGACGACATCTCCAGTCGCATCTTCACAGTTGACTGAGCCACTCCAGACGTCCCTGCCTTGCAGACCAGGCCCCAGCCCATACCCGAACCACACAGAGGGCATGGGCGCCAGCCAGCGGACTAACACGCCACCCCCCACCCCCAGAATCTGCTGCTGTTGCTGCTCAGTTTTTGGGGGAGCACTGGGGCTGGGAGGGGCAGCACTGCTGCTACCGAGGCCCCTCCCTCCCTTCCGATGCGGTGAGAATAAAGCACCCCTTGCCTGGCTCTTCTGTGATCCCACCACTTCAGAGACCGCCAGGAGGGGACAGGAAGGATGGAGCTGACCGCTGCGGGGTCGAGAGATGTGTAGGGGTTGCAGGAGGTGAGGACAGGGCTGCAGCTAGTCGTTGGAAAAGCCAGGTGGCCTCCCCAGGGGAGGTGATGCTAAGTTCCTGAGTGAAGGTGCCGCCGAGGTGTCCGGGTAGAAGATAGGAGGCAGTTCACGAGGGTGACTGCAGCCCTCCCCTCACTGGTGGGAATCAGAGAAGGGGATGCAGCCCAGGACCGGGACTTGGAGGTTAGTGAATAGAACTAGACTGAAGTTCAATTCTTTTTTTTTAATTGAATTCTTTATTGATACATTTTATATACATCTCACAATCACACATAACATTGGGGGATTTGTACCAATATATGATACAAGTTAATTCTCATTTTCACCCATATCCCTACCCACCCACACCTCCCCACCCCCTATATACATGCTCTCTTATTTTCTTTCAGAATCATATTTATTCCTTCCCCTCATTACATTCCCACACCAAATTTAAAAATGTGGAACGCTTCACAAATTTGCGCAGGGGCCAGGCTAATCTTCTCTGTATCATTCCAATTTTAGTATATGTGCTGCTGAAGCAAGCACTGAAATTCAATTTTTAACTTGCCATTGCTGCTAGGCCACCTTGTACAGAGGACAACTTCACAACTGTACGGAGTAGTACAGTCCAAGCAGAGGCATGAAGAGAAAGTGCTCCTGGGAAATGTGGAGGGAACTTGGGTACAGGAGTTGTGTACACAGAGGGAGGGCTGTTGGCCACATCAGGCAGGGGTCAGTAAGGCCTGTTGTGAAGGCCACCAGGTGCTCTGAAGCAGGCCACCCTCAGGTCAAGGTCCAAGCTACAAGAGTGTTGGGTGTCTGTCTTTACCTGCTGAGGGCCGGCTGTCACCTGCATCTCCGCAGGGCCACAGCTCTGTGCTAAGTGCTCCCCCTAGGCAGGCACGATGGCACACACCACATACCAGGAATGCAGCTACTTGGGAGCCTGAGGCAAGAGAGTCACAAGTTCTAGAGCAGCAAGGCAACTTAGGCCCTGCCTCAGAAAAAAAGGTTGGGGGTCAAGAACTTTCCTAGCATTCATGAGGCGCTGGGTTCCAGCACCAGGGAAACGGAAAGGGCAGCCCAGCCCTATGCAGTCTGGTCAACATCCCCCTCCCTGTCAGAGGACGCTGGTCCTTGAGCAGCCCTAAGCCACCCAGCTAGAATGGGAGCAGAGCCAGACCCCAGCACACTTGGCCTAGGACATTGCTGCCTCACGTAAAAGCACAGGCCTGATCATCTCTGCCTGAAATCCAGGGTCAGGGCCCAGGCCCACCCTTGGTGGGTACCTGCCTCCCAGCATGTCCAGTGCATTCTTCCCAAGGGCCAAAGGGAAAGTAAGGCAAGGAAGAGACACTGGGATCTCTCCACCAGTGCCCTCGACACCCCAGATGCAGGACCCACTGTGGGGCTAGCGTGCCTTGGAGACTTCCTGCCCCAGCCCAGACCTCTGAAGAGCAAAAGCCTGCCCTTTGCTGGCCCCTGACTGCAGATCTCCCCTGGCCCATCAGAGTGTTTCTCCAGGAGGCACTGAATGTTGGGCACTGGAGGCCGGTTTGCTCGTGTGTACCCCATATCCTTTTCTCTCCTGCCCCGAGAACAGCCAGGACGACAGCCAGCTTTTGTGTGGCCTGCGGAGAGGTCTGTGCTGTGGGCCTCTGGCAGCCCTGCAGTGGGGCCTGGATCTGGGGTGTCGAGGAGGTTGTGGGTCACTCACACAAAGGCAGGGCGCTGTGGGTCACAGTCCCACCCCCACTCTGGAGGGATCCCATGGTTTGTGGTTTGCCTGGGGCGGTCTCAGCCCTATGAGACTCTGTTTGAACCCAAGGTGACTCTGAGTTTGGGGCAGTGGAGCTTTCAGGCACAGCTAAATGTCCCTGTAAATTTTTTTTTTTTTTTTTTGTAGTACTCGAGATCAAACTCAGGACCCTGACAGGCAGGTGTAGTGTCACAGAGCTACATCCCAGCCCTGTCCCTGTAAGACTCTTGATGTCTTCACACATTGGAATGAGATGAGATAGGCCTAAATAGGGCTAATAAACCTTCTTTTGCATGATTAATATACCTGTATCCAGAGTTTCAAGGTATTAAGGGATATAAAATGAAGGTCAAGTTTTGTTCTATTTCTAGTTACCTATGGTGTTTTGTTTTGTTTTTTGAGACAGGGTCTCACTTTATAGTTCAGGCTGATCCTGAGCTCACTATATAGTCCAGGCAAGCCTCAAACTCAGCAATCCTGCCTCTGCCTCCCAAGTGCTGGGATTACAGGCGTGAGCCACCACGCCTGGCACTGTGGTATGTAGTAATGATTGTTGGTGGTGTGAGTTACCACACCCGGTATTATGTGTAGTTATTGAGGATCAAACCACGGACCTTGCCCTTGCCAGGCAGGCACTGGAACCACTGAGCTATATCTCCAGGCCTGGTTTTTGTTTTTTGAGACGAGGTCTTGCTGGTCTTGAACTCACTATGTAGCCCAGACTGGCCTCAGACTCACAGCGATCCTCTTGCTTTAGCCTCCCAAATGCTGTGGTTACAGGCATGTGCCACCACACCCTACAAGAATCATTACTTTTTAGGAAAACCACTTTGAAGTTTCTGTTGATCCTTTTTTAAAATTTTAAATCCTCCTACATCAGCCTCCTGAGTGGAATGCTGGGATTACAGGCCTCTGTCATCATGTCTAACCCCTGTTTTAGAACAAAAGATAAATCATAACTTAAAATGGGTAACAGGGAAGGGCCCAGGAGTTTGTCCCCCATCCCTACAGTGGTCTCAGTCACCTTTTCGAGAGTGACTTTCCCCTAAACCAAGACACTGGGGCACTTGCTCTAGCAAAACTGTTACAGTTGCAACTGTGCAGGGGAGAGAACTGTTCCTAGTGTAGGCACTGACTTGCAGGCTATACCCTGAGAGCCCTCCCTGAGGGCAGCCTAGCAGAATCCCGCCTATTAGTGGCAGCAACTTGTTGTTGCGCACCCTGACTTAGTTACTTTCTCACTGCTGGGGCAAAATACCTGATGCCTGCAGCTCAATAAGAGAGTTTTATTTTGGCTGATGTTCCAGTCCACTGTCACCTGGCTCCAACAGACACAGGATGACAAAGGGGCCTCATGAAACAAAAAGTGCTAGAGGATGGACATGGTGGCTCACACCTCTATTACCAGCACTGGAGAGACAGAGGCGGGAGGATTGCTGTGAGTTTGAGGTTAGGCTGGCCATCGAAGTCAGCTTGAGAGGTTCCTGTAATCAGGGTTACAAAATCTGTATCCTGGAGCATCAATAATAGATAATATTTGCTGGGTGTGTTGGCTCACGCCTGTAATCTCAGCACTTGGCAGGCAAAGGCAGGAGGACTGCTGAGTTCAAGGCTTGCCTGGGCTACATAGTGAGCTCAAGGCCAGCCTGAACTACAAAACAAGACCTTGTCTCCAAAAATAATAATAATAATAATAATATTTGTTGGTATCAATTTTTCACAGAAATCTGAGGGTGGCAGCACATACCTATAATCCCAGCAATCAGGAGGCTGAAGCAGGAGGATTCCCACAAGTTCAAAGCCAGTCTGGGCTACACAATGAGACCCTGTCTCAAAAAACAAAATAAAAAAAATTTTTCATGATACCAGCTAGCCTCACATTTGGGTGTCAGGTAACTGCATACTTAAAGGGGCCCCTTTCTAACTCAGGAGCCTTTTCAGTGGTTCTTTTCTTTCTCTCCTTTTTTAGACAATCTAGTTAGATAGTTCAGGCTGGCTCAAACATGCTATCTTCCTGCCTTGGCCTCCCTAATGCTAAAATTATAGGCATGCCCCACACCTGGCTTCAGAGGTTCATTTACCCATCTCTCCATGGTCCTAGATAGGATCACTGGTAGAGTGGACTTGCTGAACCTACATGTTCAGTGATGGCCATGTAGATCAATCTTGTAGATCAGTCTTTTCCTTTCAATTCTGGTTTTGACGTAGTGGTGGTTTTCACTATGCTGGTGTTTTGGAAGAAAACCCAGTAGGAAAAAGCTTCATACCCTACAATGAATGAGTTCATTAGATTTTGGAAGTGTGTGCTAACAAAAAAAGAAAAAGAAAAAGGTTTGCTACCCCAGATTTTATTGTCGCCAATTCCTTGAGAGTTCTTTTACTTGATCCAGATAGAAATCACAAATGGGCAAGGTGCACCTCTGCTTTATGTTACAGTTCAAGGAAATGTAGGGAAGACAGAAGCTGTTTGATTGACAGCTGTCACATGTCCACACACAAAAAAATGGCAGGTCAAGACGGAAATTTTTAAGAGGGCTAGCTGGGCCAGAGGGTTAGCTCAGTGGTTCTGGCACCTGCCTCGCAAGCACAAGGTCCTGAGTTCTATCCCCAGTAACCACATACAGTGCTGGGTGTGGAGACTCACGCCCACCAGCAATCAATACCACATACCACAGTGCCAGGTGTGGTGGCTCACGCCTGTCATCCCAGCACTTGGGAGGCAGAGGCAGGAGGACTGCTGAGTTCCAGACTTGCCTGGGCTACACAGTAAGCTCAGAGCAGCCTGAACTACAAAGCAAGACCCTGTCTCAAAAATAAAATAAAAATAAAAATAAAAAATAAAAAAAAGAGGGCTAGCTTTGTTCGTCACAGTTTACGAGAGCTCGGGGAGGTTGGGTGTATTAATAGTGGGTTTGGGCCGGGCGTGGTGGCTCACTTCTGTAATCCCAGCACTGGGGAGGCAGAGACAGGCGGATTACTGAGTTCAAGGCTTGCCTGGGCTACATAGTGAGCTCAGAGCCAGCCTGAACTACAAAGCGAGACCCTGTCTCAAAAAAATAAAAATAAAAATAATAGTGGGCTTGGATCCCTTTCTTCCTGATCTTGGTCATGTCAGGGTGGCCAAACCTTCAAAACTGGGATGTCGGCCCGAGGCAGGAGGATCCCTTGAGCCCAGAAATTCAAGATTAATCCCGGCAATCTAAGATCCTACCTAGTTCAAAACTAAAACATACATAAATTTTTAAAAATTGGGTGGTTAGAAAATCAAATAAGGGGAGAAGTCATTTGGAAGTGTATGAGGAGGGTTTACGCTGGGATAACATGGGTCTTTAGGCCAGAAACTGTGACCCAGAACGTCCCCTACCAATCTCTCAAATTACCTAGGTTTACGTTTTACTAACAACAAGGAACTTTCCCGACGCTCCCTTGGCCGTGCGTCCGGAAAGAAAATGGCATTGTCCTTTGAAACCTGCTCCCTGGGCTGAAGAAGCAGAGCGCAGGCCCGAGAGTGGCGGCAGCTAGGCGGAGGCTGAACCTGCGGGGCGGGGGCGGCGCTCGGGGGTCAGCGCTGCTCCCTTAGGTCGTCATGTCTCGCCGGGCGAAGGATGACTTCCAGCGACACTACACTGTCTCTGACCCCAGGACCCACCCCAAGGGCTACACAGAGTACAAAGTCACCGCGCAGGTGAGGTGGGCCCCGGAGAGGACCTTACCCTATAAGTAAGCTGGCCAGTGTTTTACCTCAAGACTGGGCGCCGCAGAAAGCTCCCTTTTTAGAGGCCAGCAATGCATTTCCCTTTTAAGGGGATCTTGAGGGCGGAGCATTCCTCCCCCCCACCCTGCGCCATCAGGGGGCGGGGCCACAGTAGGTTTTTGCTCTTTTAAATGCTTGTGGGCTTCCCCTCTCCTCACCCAGCGTCCCGGTCTGTGGTGTCTGGGTGAATATATTTCTCTACGCTAACAGGAAAACTCGGCCGTAACTCAAACATTAGTTCTGCAATCTCTTGGAATAAGCTTAGGTTTTTGATTTGTTTCATGGTTAAGTAGAGGCGCTTTTAAAACTTTCATTATTTTTATTAAAAATAATACAGATCTGGGGCCGGAGCGTTAGCTCAGTGATTCCGGCGCCTGCCTCTCAAGCGCAAGGTCCTGAGTTCGATACCCGGTAACCACATACAATGCTGGGCGTGGTGACTCACGCCCACCAGCAATCAATACCACATACCACAGTGCCGGGCGTGTTGGCTCATACCTGTAACCCCAGCGCCTGTAACCCCAGCACTTGGGAGGCAGAGACAGGAGGATTGCTGAGTTCGAGGCTTGCCTGAGGTACATAGTGAGCTCAAAGCCAGCCTGAACTACAAAGCGAGACCCTGTCTCAAAAAAAAAAACAAACAGATATGTAGCTTTCGGAGTTCATACACTTCTTAAAGGACTTGAGTAAGTCTCTAACTTCATCTAAGATCATCACAGGAAGTCAATAGATAAAAGCCAGAATTTATCTTTGGAATAATATTGTAAGCTCCATTGCCAACCCTGTCTCAAAAAAAAAAAAGTATTGAAAGCTCATTATATAGAGAGATATGAAGGAAACCATAGGAAAAAAAAATAAAGCAATGTAAAGTATCTGTAGAATGATGTTCAGGAACTGATAAAAATGGCAGCTTCAGGCCAGAGATTTAGCTCTGTGGTTCCAGCTTTTGCCTGGCAAGCACAAGATCTGGGTTTCGGTCCCCAGTACCACATACCACAATGCCGGGAGTAGTGGCTCACGCCTGTAATCCCAGCACTGGGGAGGCAGAGGCAGGAGGATTGCTGTGAGTTCGAGACTAGCTTGGGCTACATAGTGAGCTCAGGGACAGCCTGAACTACAAAGGGAGACTGTCTCAAAAAAAAAAAAAAAGAAAAAGAAAAAGAATCAGCCTTCAAAGAGAGGAAAAGGTCTCTGGGAATGCTTGGCAAAGGACATTTTTTTGTTTGTTTGCTTTGTTTTTTGAGACAACATCTCACTATGTAGTTTAGGCTGGCCTTGCACTCACTATAGAGCCCACGCTGACCTCAAACTAGCATAGCTCTCCTGCCTCAGCCTTCCAAAGTGCTGAGACTATAGGCATGTGTCATCATGACTAGTCAGTTTTATTTTTTTTTAACCTGAATATTTTAAGCACCCTACTGTAAAGCGCCAAGGCCAGGGTTTCAGTCCTTGCAGTCTGTGTTCCTTGGTGCATGATCTTGTCTGGACCACCATGTTCTTTTCTTTCTCTTTTCTCTTCTCTTCCTTTTCTTTACTTTTTTCTTTTTTTGAGACAGGCCCTGCTTTGTAGTTCAGGCTGGCCCTGAGCTCACTATGTAGCCCAGGCAAGCCTTGAACTCAGCAGTCCTCCTGCCTCTGTCTCCCAAGTACTGGGATTACAGCTGTGAGTCACCACACTGGGCATTGTGGTATGTGGTACTGATTGCTGGTGGGCATGAGTCAGCACGCTTGGTATTGTGTGTGGTTATTGGGTATCAAACCAGGGAACTTACACTTGTTAGGCAGGTGCTGGAACCACTGAGCTAAATCTCCAGCCCTCTTTCCTTTTCTCTTTATTATTTTTGAGACAGTGTCTTGCTTTGTAGTTCGGGCTGGTCCTGAGCTCACTATGTAGCCCATGCTAGCTTCAAACAGCAATCCCCCTGCCTCTGTCTCTGGATTGCTGGGATTACCAGCATGAGTCACCATGCCTGGCACTGTGGTATGTAGTTATTGTGGATCAAACTCGGGACCTTGCGCTTGCAAGGCAGACACCAGAACCACAGAGCTAAATCCCTGACCCTATATTCTTTTTTTAAATAGCCATGTTCTTCAGTTCTGCCTCACTGGGATTAGGAGAAGAAGCACTTTTTGCAAACCTCCGAGTACTCCATACTTGTAGGGCATGATTTTAACATTACTATGAAAATAACATAAGGAAAACCAAGTCTTCTTTCAAGCTGAAACCCAAGTTTACTCTTCTAGGATTGCCAACCCCAGTGGCAGCTTTTGTATCTCTGGGAGGGAAGGATTGGCCCTTGGCACCCAGTCTCATTTCCTTGGAGACCTGAGGCTCTGTGGTTTTAGGAAATGCAAGCACTTAGCCTTTGGTAGGAAGAAGGGTAGAAGTTGAGGACAGAGCAGTCAAAACAGGCCTTTATGATTCCTGCTGTGTAACAGACTGAGACACTGAGGTACATAGAAGAAAAGTTGCTCCAAATTGCACTCAAAGCCTTAAATCTAGAACGCCTTGATACCAAAGGGCACTGTCCCTTTGAGGGAAACTGGCAGGGCCCTGGATCTTGGTCAACTTTCACAGAATGATGGGGCTCAGATGTCAGTTTCAGGTCTCATCTGGTTCTTGCTTTTCTTTCTCAGTTCATCTCAAAGAAAGACCCTGAGGATATCAAAGAGGTGAGACTTCTGTGAGGGAGGAGACTGTCTCCAGTTTCAGGTCTGGAAACAGGAAGCGGGTATCTGGGAGGAGCCTGGACCCCCCTCCCTGGCCCCCTCTTCTCCTAGACTGGGCACAACTGGGTTTGAAAAGGTGCTTCCCACCTTCTGGCCTCACATCCCCTTGTAGGTGGTAGTCTGGAAGCGATACAGTGACTTCCGCAAGCTGCATGGGGACCTGGCCTATACCCACCGCAACCTCTTCCGTCGCCTCGAGGAGTTCCCAGGCTTCCCCCGTGCCCAGGTGTTCGGTGAGTGTCAGACCTGAGACCTCAGGTCCAAGGTAAAGAGAGGCGGACCAAGGGACCTCAGCCAGTGGGGGCTGGAAAAAAGGGCTTGGAACTCTGGGAAAAGCTACAGGGGAGATCTGAACAGGCCCTCAGAGATGGAGGTATTTGACAGACAGGGCCCTGAGGCTCAGGGAAGCCTCATCCTTATGGTGTGTTAGGAACTTCAGCATTACTTTTTTTTTTTACCTTTTTTGGTACTGGGAAGTGAACTCAGGGCCTCACGCTTGCCAGGCAGGCACTGTGCTGCTAAGCTACATCTCAGCCCAAACATCTTAGCTTTAGTAGCCCCATTTTTTTTCTTTTTTGAGACAGGGTCTCACTTTGTAGTTCAGGCTGGCTCTGAGCTCACTATGTAGCCCAGGCAAGCCTGGGATTTAGCAATCCTCCTGCCTCTGCCTCCTGAGTGCTGGGATTACAGGCATGAGCCACCACGCCCGGCACTGTGGTATGTGGCATTGATTGCTGGTGGGCGTGAGTCTCCATGCCCAGCATTGAATGTGGTTACTGGGGATCGAACTCAGGACCTTGCACTTGCGAGGCAGGTGCCAGAACCACTGAGCCAACCCTCCGGCCCAGTAGCCCCATTTTTAAAATGAGGAAACTGAGGCTCAGCAAGGTAAAGGGCCTTGACCTGTGTTTTAGTACCTTTTTAGTTATCATAACACAATACCACAGATTGGGGAATCTATAAATAAAAAAGGTTTATTTTTGCATGTGGTTCTGGGCCAGAGTCTAGGCACAGCATCTGGTGATGACTTTCTCCCTGGGACCTGAGGGGTGCAGGGAATCACATGACCCCAGAGGCATGTGAGAAACTTCTCCAGACTGACTTCTGTAGTGTACTCCTCAGAATAACCCATTAGCTGTTAATCCTGTAATTGCATGAGTCCCAGTCTCAAAGGACATGGTCCTAAAGGAAGGTGAATGGTTGCAGCTGGCAATTGATGCCAGGGGAAGGGAGAAAATAGCAGGTT
Source organism: Thryonomys swinderianus (assembly GCA_004025085.1). Lineage (NCBI taxonomy): Eukaryota > Metazoa > Chordata > Mammalia > Rodentia > Thryonomyidae > Thryonomys > Thryonomys swinderianus. Next base: position 18,830 of record PVIC010010248.1, on the reverse strand, counting down.
CTGACCCTGGCAGTACAGTGAACACAGTAGAGTGAAATACTCTGCACAGTACCTAGAACCGAGCAGCTGTTTGCTGTGTGGCCGCAGGCAAGGCAACCCCCCACGTCATCCCGTCCTGTCCTGTCCTGATTATCGTGTCAAAGCCGATGAAATGATTCTCTATGACTTGAAATCCTTGAGGGCAGAGGCCATGCTTCTCTTTCGCACATCCCTGAACCTGGCCCAGAGGTGCTCAGGCAGCCTTCGTGGAAGGAAGGAATAAGGAGATGGGTCCCTGCAGGAGGAGCCAGGGAAGGCTGGAGGGAGAGAAGGAGGAGAGCAGAAGGCTCGGAGCCCTGGTGGGGAAGCAGGACAGGCAGGTCACTGTGGTCACTGTTGCTTGCTTGTCGGGACAACTGCAGGCCGGTTCGAGGCCTCCGTGATTGAGGAACGGCGAAAGGCAGCTGAGGACTTGCTTCGCTTCACTGTGCACATCCCTGCGCTCAACAACAGCCCCCAGCTCAAGGACTTCTTCCGGGTACGAGTCCGTCCCCCTCCCCCCCAGCCTGGGGAGCCAGGCTACCACACACTTGATGCCCCTGTTGGCCTCTCTCTCCTGCAGGGTGGAGAGGTGACACGGTGCCCTGAGGTATCCAGGGACCTACACATTCTGCCACCCCCTCTGATCCCCACACCACCCCCTGATGATCCCCGGCTTCCCCAGCCACTCCCAGCAGAAAGGAGGGGCTTGGAAGAATTGGAAATGCCAGGTACATCTGAGCGGTGGAGGGACCCAGGACAGGGTGGAGGGGTGTCCCAAGGTGGGATATGGGGGTCACGCTCCCTCCTGAGTGATCTCAGTGAGAAACCTAGGCTCGGCTCTGTCATTTACCCACCGAAGAACTTTGGGTGGGATATTTTCCTTCCCTGTGCTTCAGTTTCTTATCTGTAAAACACGCACAAATCCTAATAATCTGCTTGTCTGTGTCACTGGTGCTGACTGATTTAGTGAGAAGGCGGTTCTGGTCTGAAAGCTGGGCAGTGGTAAGTATGGCACTCATGTCCCGCTGGTCTCCCCTCAGCAGACCCCCCACCGTCCAGCCCTGCACAGGAGGCCCTGGATCTCCTCTTCTGCTGTGCCAGTGGGGAGGAAGCATCGGGCTCCCCCGCCAGGGGTCATCTCTCCGAGGCCGAGCTTGCCCTTTTTGACCCCTTCTCCAAGGAAGGTAACCAGTGGAGGTGCCCAGAGCTGGGGCTAGGGCAGGTATTACCTGGGGCCAGGGAGGGAGGCCACAAGCAGTGGGCCGCTTCAGGTAACAGGAGAAGCTTGTTTCTGGGTTCCGCAGCCCCTTCCCGTGGCTGGTGTTCAGCCATCCAGGTGCCGTCTAGTGAGCGTGGTGGAGGGAAGCGCACTGTTCCCACGGCAGGTCCCCCTCAGGCCGCCCTGGCAGAGCAGCTCCATGTTGCTCTGGGAGGTGTGGAAGCCACTCTGGAGACCTGGAGCCGCTGCTGGCCTGATGGTTACGAGACAGAGAGGCTCTCCTGTACATATGAAAGTCCCCAGTGCAGAGACTGGGGTTTTTCAGTCTGAAATACACCAAATTTATACTCTAACTACAACCCAGATATTAAAGCAATTGGCATCACTTCAGTTACTTTTTTGATTCTTCTAGAGTGTTTATAAGCCCCCTTTTCGTTTTTTCTTTTCTTTTTTTTTTTTTTGAGACAGGGTCTCGCTTTTTTTATAGTTCAGGCTGGCCCTGAGCTCACTATGTAGCCCAGGCAAGCCTGGAACTCCTCAATCCTCCTGTCTCTGTTTCCAGAGTGCTGGAATTATAGGTGTGAGCCGCCATGCCCCCACCACGCCCGGCATTTGTGGTACTGGTACTGGTACTGGTATTGATCGTTGGAGGGCGTGAGTCATCACGCCCAGTATTGTTGTATGTGGTTACCGGGATCAAACCAGGGACCCTGCTTTTGTTAGGCAGGCGCTAGAACCACTGAGCTAAATCTCTGGGCCCCTGGCTGCTTTTCTTGCTCTGCTTCCTCCCTGCTTCCCTCTCCAGGGTTGAGGAGGAAAGAAGGGTTTGAAGATGCTGTCACAGAGGCTGCTGTATCTGACTCTGGGTGACAGGTATCCAGTCATCTTTGCCCAGCAGAGCCCCCTACAGAGCCCAGTGGGGAGCTACTAGGGGAGAGTTTTGTGAGCGCCCATGAGTCATTCTCTGCCCAAGGAAAAACTTCCAGGTCCTTGTTCCCTCTGCTGGAAGCTCCTGCACTCAGGCAGTCTGGGCCCCTGAACAACACAGAGAGGATTTAGACCCAGCTGGGAAGGAGACACCCTCTTGTCTCCACTTAGGACTCCTCACTTGATGGAGCTGGAGAGCTCCCCACCCCTGCCCTCTCCAGGATACGCTACCCCAATGCTCTCTGCTCCTGTACCTTCCACCAAAGGCCTCTTTACAAAAACCTCACCCAATCTCTAACAGCTCTGGGAGAGCTGCCAGATGTCTGGCCACCTCTGAGCCAGACCTGGGAGTATTTTGAGCCCCTCATTTGAGGTCCTTAAAAAAAAAAGAAAGTACAAGATCTTGAAAAAGCCCTGAGGACCTGGGGTGTAATTTGGTGATAGAGTTTACAGGCCTGTAATCTGAGCACTCAGGAGGCTGAGGCAGGAGGATCACCACAAATTCGAGGCTGGGCTGGGCTGCATAATAAACGCAAGGTCAGCCTGGACTAAATGGTGAGACCTTGTCTCAAAAATAAGCACTGAGGGGGTCCAGAGATTTAGCTCAGTGGTTCTGGTGCCTGCCTAGCAAGTGCAAGGTCCTGAGTTTGATCCCCAGTAACCACATATAACAATACTGGGCATGGTAACTCACACCCACCAGCAATCAGTACCACATACCACAATGCCTAGTATGGTGGCTCACGCCTGTAATCCCAACACTCAGGAGGCAAAGGTAGCAGGATTGCTGAGTTCAGGGCTTGCCTGAGCTACATAGTGAGCCTGAACTACAAAGCGAGACCCTGTCTCACAAAAAAAAAGAAAAAAAGAAAAAAGCACTGAGATTACCCAAATTCATTGTTCTGAGATTATTCCAAGGCTTGGAGTGTTTCTATCTCCATTATTCCAAGGCTTGGAGTGTTTCTATTGGCCACTGTAGGTGGTTGACCATCCTTAAGTTGAACTTTGCAGTGGAAATTCTTGAATGTCTAGGCCAACTGGAAATAGGAGCAGTGACTCAGAGCTTGAAAACTAAAGAATTAGGAAGGTAAGACTGAATTTCCAAAACTATTTGAATACCACCAGTCAAAGAAGTTGTAGCTGCTATTCAAAAAGTGTCTTCTAGGTTGTCCAAGCTTTGCTCCTTCCACTGGGGACAGACGGTACCCTGAGGGACCAGTGATGTTGGTCAGTGGGGTTGGCGGGGGGCCCAGAGAAAGGAAAGCCCAGTCTGGTCTGAGTCTTCCCTGTCTGATTGTAGGAGGTTCGAGCCCCAGCCCCACCCATGTAGATGAGCTGGCAGACATGGAGGTAGAATCCAAAAGGCTGGACCAGGAACCCTGGGAGCCAGGAGGAGAGGAGGAGGAGGAGGAAAGAGGGCCCGCCCCTGCTTACCTGAGTGAGGCCACGGAGCTCATCACCCAGGCCCTTCGGGATGAGAAGGCGGGCGCTTACGCTGCTGCCCTCCAGGCTTACCGAGATGGTGTGCACATTCTGCTTCGGGGAGTGTCCAGTAAGTGGGAAGCGGAGGGCAGAGGGCCAGGCCTGGAGCCCCATATGGAGCATGGGAGAAGGCTACAAAGGGGTCACCGAACCAGGAGCCCCTGGCCCTCCGTGACCAGCCATGTAACCTTGGGAGAATCTTTTGTTTTAACTTCTTATGGTCTCAGTGGGAGAAAAGACACCAGGTTCCAGGAAAGGGGCACATGGCAATGCTCTGTGAGCTGTAAGAGTTGGAGCCAGGATTCTGAAGGAGCTGGGCCAGTTTCCTCAGCTGAGCTAGGCTCTTTCCACAGGCGACCCATCCCCTGCCCGCCGGGAAGGGGTGAAGAAGAAAGCAGCTGAATACCTGAAGCGAGCAGAGGAGATCTTGCACCTGCATGTGTCCCAGCTGCCACCCTGAGAGGGAGCAGCCCTCCTCCGGGGACTGCAGCTCCAGCACTGCCAGCCTCCCTTCTCCTGTCCCCAGGGCCTGACCCACCTCATGGTCTTGTAGCCCTAGGGCCCATTTCTGTGTGCAACTGGACCAAGAATGAGGAAAATAATGACCTTTCAGCTCCCTATCTGCCCGACTTTATAGAATTGGGACCTACACTTCCGGTCCTGTCCCTGTCTGTGTCAACAGCAGCACCTGCTGCCAACCTTTCAGTTCCCAGCTCAGAACTGTGGTCTCCAAGCTGCAGCCTACAGTCAGATCTGGCCCACTGCCTTTTTTTTGTAAGACCCATGAGCTAGAATATTTTTTACATTTTTTAATGGTTGGGGGGAAAAATTCTGTAACAGGTAAAACTTATATGAAATTTAAGTGTCTATGAATAAAAATTTGTCAGAACACAACCAGGTTCATTCGCTTAATACTCTGTGGCTGCTTTTACACTATAGCCAGAGTTGAGTAGTTGAGACCTGCAAGTCTCAAAACATTTTCAGCCTGGCTCTACAGAAAAGTTTACTGACCTCTGCTCTTGACAGAATATCTTCAGGGAGCCAGTACAGGAAGGTCGGCTAATATGCCCATTCTTTTGGGTGACAGGTATGAAGAAAAACCTAAACTGGGCATGGCAGTGCACACCTGTAATCCTAGCACTCTGAGAGGCTGTGACTGGAGCATCACAAATTCAAACCTATCCTAAGGGGCTGGGGATTTAGCTCAAATTGGTTCCACGCCTACCGTGGAAACACAAGGACCAGAGTTCGACCACCAGCACTGGGGAAAAAAATTTCAAGCTTATCTTGGACAATTTGGCGAGACCTTATCTCAAAAAGTGGGCAATATAACTCAGTGCAAAGGTCCTGGAGTCAATTTTCACGTTCCTCTCTCTCCTCTCTCTCTCTCTCTCTCTCTCTCTCTCTCTCTCTCTCTCTCTCTCTCTCTCTCTGTCTCTCTCTCTGTCTCTCTTTCTCACACTCACACACACGAAGAATGCAAGAAGAAACAAACCAGTTTGAGGGGTTAAAGCGGTACTGCCGCTGGGGGTGTGGCTTGCCGTTGCCCCGCCCCTCACTTAGCGATTGGTTGCAGAGGGAACTACAACCCGGTGTATTGTGGGAAGCGAGCGGAGCGTCAGTTGAGCTCGCGGAACCGAGCGGTAGTGTGGACTGCACCGCTTTTCACTGTGGGATATCGGCCCACCGTGTCTGGTCTAGAGGACGACTCGTGAAGACCAGCTCAAGCAAGCTCGCTCCGGCCCCACCTGTCTTGCGGGCTCGAGGGCCTGGTGGGCCTTCGTGAGAACTGGACGTTTGGCTCCGGGATGCTGAGCGCCCACCCTCTTCCTTGCAACCCACCCATGCCCGGCTGCGAACTACCCCTGGGCATCTGCCCGGATATGTGTCCGGCCGCCGAGCGCGCCGAGCGCGAAAGGGAGCGCCGCTTGCACCGCTTGGAGGTGGTGCCGGGGGCCCGCGGAGGCCCGCCGCGCACCGACCCGCAGCGCGCCGTGAAGGAGTACCGCCGGCCGGCCGCCGGCAAGCCCCCGCCCTCGCCCAGCCAGCTGCGTCCGCCCTCCGTGCTTCTGGCCACCGTGCGCTACCTGGCCAGCCAGGTAGCCGACAGCGCCGGCGCGCCACGCGCCGAGGTGGTCAGCTTCGTGGCCGACCGCCTGCGTGCGGTGCGGCTGGACTTGGCCCTGCAGGGCGCCAGCCACGCCGACGCGGCAGTGGTGCTGGAAGCCGCGCTGGCCACGCTCCTGGCCGTGGTGGCGTGGCTCGGGCCGGTCGGAGGGAGCGGGCAGGTGGACACCGTGCTGCTGCAGACCCAGGTGCAGGAGAGCTTTGGATCTCTGCGGCGCTGCTACGCACAGAGCGCAGGGCCGAATCCCCGCCAGGCCACCTTCCAGGGCCTCTTTCTGCTCTATAACTTGGGTGAGTCGGGTCCTTGCAGTGTGGGGATGGGGAGTCCACCATGAGGACAGAGAAGGCAGAGGAAGGAAAAAGCTTTAAAATCTCTCACCATTCCCTAGGGGTGTGGTACATGTCTGTAATTCCACCACGCTGGAAGGCTGAGGCTGGAGGATCTCAAGTTCAAGGCCAGCATAGCCAATTTAGTGATTTGGAGAGACCCTGCCTTAAAATAAAAGGTCTAGGGCCGGAGGGTTAGCTCAGTGGTTCCGGCGCCTGCCTCGCAAGTGCAAGGTCCTGAGTTCGATCCCCGGTAACCACATATAATGCTGAGCGTGGACCAACAATCAACACCGCATACCACAGTGCCGGGCGTGGTGGCTCGCGCCTGTCATCCCAGCACTCGGGAGGCAGAGACAGGAGGATTGCTGAGTTCGCGGCGGCTTGCCCGGGCTCCATAGTGAGCTCAGGGCCAGCTTGAACTACAAAGCAAGACTCTGTCTCAAAAAGCAAAAAAAAAAAAAACAGGTCTAGGGATGTAGCACAATGTGAAGGCAGTGGGTTCAATCCCCAATGCGAAACAAAACACCTCACTATGGCCATACAAAAGTCGCCCAAAGTTACAATGTCGGATTTCCTGGAAAATAAAGAGTCTTCCAAGAAGTAGCCCTTCCCTAGCAGACAGGAGAAGGTGAGGCAGAGCCAGCTCCCAAACTGGCAGCTGGGGCAGTAGAAAACTGAAGAGGGCTCCGGCATCCTCAAGCCAGCTTCCCATCCTCTCAGGCTCCGTGGAAGCCCTGGGTGAGGTTCTGCAGCTGCCTGCCACTCTCCGTGCCTCCCCAGCCCTGCGTTCAGCCCTTGCTGTGGACTCCGCCTTCCGAGAGGGCAATGCTGCCCGGCTGTTCCGCCTGCTCCGGACCCTGCCCTACCTGCAGAGCTGCGCTGTGCAGGGCCATGTGGGCCATGCCCGCCGCCTTGCCCTCGCCCGCCTCACTCGTGCCCTGAGCACCCCCAAAGGTCAGGTTCTGCCTCTGGGCTTCATGGTCCGTCTGCTGGCCCTGGATGGGCTGCACGAAGCACGAGACTTGTGCCGGGCCCATGGGCTGCCCTTGGACGGAGAGGAGAGGGTTGTGTTTCTGAGAGGTTGCTACGCTGAGAAAGGGCTGCCGCCTGCTGGAAGCTGCCACGTGTTAGTGGGGAGCAAGCTCCAAGGACGCACCCTGGAGGAGGTGGTCATGACGGAGAAGGAAGATGAAGTGGTACACAGACCAGTGTCCCCCGCGTGTGAGGGACACACCCCTCCCAGAGGACTGGGTCAGAGCAATTAGGTTTCTGTTTTCATGATTCCCACACAATAAAAGGGACTTGTTTTATAAGGACTAACCAGTAGCCTTTATTATTTACTTGGTGTGCGTGGAAGGGTAATGAGACACTAAACATGAGGGGAGGGGAAAGCAGACTTGGCAAGATCCTGTCCACTCTGGGCCTCAATTTACATGCTGGTGCCGGAGGGGTGGAATTGGTGGTCCCTGGGTTGGCATCTTGGGCTGGTATTATGGATCCCCTCTTACCCACCCAGCATCCTGAGCCATTCCTTGTCTTTCCATTTTCCATCACCTATCTGTCCACAAAGAGCAAAACTCATCAGGAGCTGAGTATTCCTCTCAGGTGTTCGCGGCTAGTGGAACCCCTGGCTGTTGCCGCAGAAGTTTGAGAGGATCCCATGGTTATGTCTACTCCTGGCCTCGGGGAAAACACCCCTTGAAAATGGGTGGGCGAAGGTTAGGACAAAAGGTTGGGGTCAGAGGTCATCCACAGGCCTCAAGGTGGCTGCTGCACCCTCCAGGGCTGCCACCACAATGCTAAGCTGCCTGTGCACCTCAGCCCATTCTTCAGATCCATGGTTCGAGTTGTTGGCCCTAGAGCAGGCATTGGCCAGGCCAGGGAATGTGGCAACAGAGCCCGTCCGTGGCGCCCAGAGTACGTGGCTGATGAGAAAAGGGGCAGGATGAGGGTTAGGGTAGGGCTCAGGCTGGGACTCACTCAGCTCCTATGCCCAGCTTGGCACAAAAGTCCCTTCCACCTATCTCTGACAGTGGGGCTTACTGCAGTGGTTCTGGGATGACAAGTAGGCTCTTGCCCCAGCTGTGACCAGCCGCCTTCCCTGAGCTGTGCTTTTCTTAACTGTCTGAGCAGCTGAATTGGGCTCTAAAGCAGCATACCTGACATTCTCCTCAGGCAGGTAGCCACCCTCCAGCCCCACCCCAGGAGCTTTGGGACAAGCTCACCTGTAGTAGCGTTCCTCGGGGAAGGCTCGTGGGTTCAGGAACGCCCGTTCCAAGAGCATCAGCTGGTCATTGACCATCCGGACCTGCAGGGTGCTGGGGGAGGCAGGACCTACCTGTCACCCAGCAGCACGCAGCACCTGCCTGTGCCCTCCCTGACACCTACCCGCTCCTGTTGCTTACTCAGGGCTGCCCTTCTGCAGGTCTGATATGCGCTGGCCCAAGTCTGTGGCTGCTGCCTCAAACTTCTCCACTGCAGTCACCAGAGGCCCTGGAGGGAATACCCACTCACTGGCTTAGCCCTGGGGATCAGGACTCTCCAGGTCTCTCTGGGGGTGTGTGTGTCTCATACTCAGGCTGATGCTGTGCTGCTCCAAGAGGGCCCCAAGATCTTGCTGGGCAGTCTGCAGGAAGCTTCGGAGGGTTTCACTGTAGTCACTGATTTTGAGGGGCAGGAAGAAGCTGTCACTGAGCCGAAGAAGTACACTTCCTGCCATCCGGGCCACGGCTTGGTGGCTGCTGAAGTCTGCCGGGAGGACAAAAAGGCCAGGATGAGGTCTGCAGCCCGTCCTCCTTGGACAGTCTCAGGATGCCCCTTGCTTCCTTCTCACCAGGGTCTACAAACTTCTCCACGTATTCAAAGGTGTCAAAGGCTGTGTGGTAAGTGGGGTAAATCCGGGCTGAGGTCCTGCTCTGAGAGAACAAAGCACAGAGGCGATGGACTTGGGGCAGGAGGTGGAAGGTGTGCCCACAGTGAGCCACGCTGTGTAGACCAGCTCACCCTGAGCCCTTGGCACATCCATGAGGAGGTTTCTGGAATTCCCACCTCACAGAAGGGGAAACAGGCTCAGATTAGGCTCCCTGGCATCACACAGCTAAATAAGAGGTACAGTGGGGTCCAGCAGCTTTTTATAGAAGACAAGAGTCAGGAGGACTTTAATCCCAGCTCCACAACCAAGAAGCAGTATGACCACAAGGAGGAGAAAAAATTTGGGGGAGCATCAAATAGGGATACTGGCTGGGCACACTGGATCACTCATCACATTGCACCCCCATGCCAGTCTCTTAACCTGCCGTTTAAACTCTTGTTTATTAAATACAAGATAATATCCAGCCCCACCCCACCCCCCTTTTTTTTGAGACAGGGTCTCACTTTGTAGTTCAGGCTGGCCCTGAGCTCACTATGTAGCCCAGGCAAGCCTCGAACTCAGCAGTCCTCCTGCCTCTGCCTCTGCCTCCTGAGTGCTGGGGTTACAGCTATGAGTCACCACGCAGTATGTGGTACTGATTGCTGGTGGTTGTCAGTCACTACGCCCCGTATTGTTGTATGTGGTTACGGGGGATCAAACTCAGGACCTTGCATTTGCTAGGCAGGTGCTGGAGCCACTGAGCTAAATCTCCATGCCCCTGCCCCACACCATATTTTAAAATCTCAGTGTTTCTTATAGCCAGTATCATTCTATGACCAATTGGTAGCCAGGTGTGTGTTTCTTCCTAATGCATAACAGGATCAGTATGTGATTAAGTAAGGAGAGGGTGTAAACCCGTGATTAGAGAGGTTCAGAAACTTGACCTGGGTATCACTACCACTGAGTCAGTACTAGAGCAGCCCACGGGGTTGGAGGTGCGGGGGGAGGGGGGACTCGGGGTGCCTGCTCACCCGGTCATAGGTGTAGGCTATGTCCATGGAGGAGATGCCCAGAAAGTGAATGAAAGGCGCGTAGTCACTGCCGGCACCCAATGTACCCATACTAAGGAAAAGAAAGGAAAGGGGCAGTGTTGCAGGGCTCAGGGCCACCCACCTGACTGGGGGCGGGGCTGTCTGGGCCCTGCTCTTACCTGGGGATCAGGCCGTACACTGGGCTGGTGCGGTTGGTGTACCGGATCCAGTTGTCGTAAATACTGAGACCGCTCGGGCCTGGTGAGCTGATCTGGCCCAGAAAAGAATCTGATCTCAGGGCTGGCTCCTCTCCAACCCCCACAGCAAGGTGAATCCTCCGGGTCTCACCCGCCACCCCAGGCTCTAGACCTTCTACGGCCCTAGACCTTCTACGGCCTGCGGGTCTCACGAGGCCGTCCTGGCCCCGCCCATCCTGTATATCCCCGCCCACTCGCCATCAGCCCCGCCTCCCCATATGACCTCGCCCAACCCCTTGCACCTCTTTGGCTGCGGAGAAAATGACACTCTGGACCGGGGGTGTCCCCTGCCCTCTAAGGGTAGCATTGGCTGTGGAAGAACAGAGAAAGACTGTGAAACCCCAGCCCATTCCTTTACTCACCCGCCCTCAGGCTAGCACAGCCCAGCCCCCGCCCCATACCGAACACGGAGATGTCCACGTTGATGTAGGCCACCGTCCGCTCCTGCAGCTTGCTGAAGAACTCCTGCGGCCAGGAGGGGACGCCTCAGTCGGCGCTGCCCTTCCCGGAGCCCTTGTCCATCTCCGACCCTGAGGCTCACTCACCTCCGTGAATTCCGTGGAGCCGATGAGTCCAAACTCCTCTGCTCCCCAACTGGCGAACACGATCGATCGGCGCGGACGCCAGGTGCCTGGCGCAAAGGCATAAAGGCTTGAAGGAAGCGTTGCCCCTCCATCCTAAAGTGGCTTAGACAACCCCCCAGCACCACGCTTCCTGGGCCAGAGGTCCCTTCTGCCAGTCCACGGATTAAACTCATGACCTTGCATGACCACAGTGCTACTGAGCTAAATCCCCCCCAACCGCGCCTTTTTTTTTTTTTTTTTGAGCAGGGCTTTGCTATGCTGTTCAGGTGGCCTTGAACTACTATGCAGCCCAGGCTGGCCTTGAACTTGCTGTGATCCTCGTGTCTCAGGCCCCCAAGTGGTGGGATTACAGGTGTGTGCCACCATACCTGGCATCTTTTTGTTTTAAATGAAAAATTTTAAATTATAAGATGATTACATGTTTACAATTACAAACCCTACATCTTTTTGCCAAAAATTTATAACTCTAACCAATATGTCAGGATTTTGAAAGACAAGAAGGGAAGCGATCACAGTGTGATCCCCCACTGGATCTTGGAGCAGAAAATTCTTTTGCTAGAAAGGTCATTATTGGGACAATTGACAAAATCATTAATTTTCTCATTCTGATCCTCTTACTGTAGTTATATAAAAGAAAAATATCTTTTGTTTCTGTTGCTAGGAATTAAACCCAAGGCCTTCACAATGAGCTACACTCCTCAGCTGTTTTTCATATTTTATTCTGAGGCATGGTCTTGCCAAGCTACCCAAGCTGGGCTTGAACTTTTGATCCTTCTTCCTCAACCCCCCCCCCCACCAGAGTGCCAAAAGGCCCAGCAAGAATATCCTTGTTAAGAAATACCCACTGAGGTGATTATGAATAAAGTCTCATCAGCGGGTTCTTGTCCCTGGGGTCTGGCTCTGCCCAGTGGGCCACATCCAGCCCCGCCAGCCTCCTCCCCAGCGGCTACCTCTTTAGCTGCTCTTCCCCTCAGGGCTCCAGGGCTAAAGTGTTGTTCCCACAGAGACCTTCCCCTAGATGGCTTGGCACACAGCAGGAGGAGCTTTGGCACTGCCTATCACAGTGGCATGGAAGCTCCATGTGGGCACACTGCTGCACGTTATCAGTGAACTGTCCATTCCTAGAACCGCACTGGGCTCCTGGAGGCCAGGACTGGGGGCCCGTGGTTCCCTCTGCCCCAGGATCTCAGGCCTGACACAGGTGGGCAATGGAGGTGGGTTGGGACATCACTAGCTTGGGAATCAGCGGGCCAGTGGGAACCCAGGACACAGAAGCCCTGCGTGGGGGAGGGGCTGCCTTACCCTTCTTCAGCAGGGTCCCCAGGACACGGGATAGCTCCAGGAGGACTGCAGTACCACTGCTGGGGTCCACAGCCCCATGGACCCAGCTGTCACGGTGGTTTCCGTAGACCACATAGCGATCTGGCAGGAGGCACAGAGGTGTGGGGGGGTGGTTGGCCAGCTGGGGCTGTGGCCAGGGCGGGGCCCACTGAAGCAGGAGAGGGGGTGGGCAGGCACTCAGGCTGGCAGGGTCCTGGACACAGTGTGTGCAGAGAGCTCACCAGGCTCCACGGCCCCACGGATGATGCCCAGGACGTTGGAGGAGTTCCTTAGAACCAATCGGTTGTGGACGCTCATTTTCACCTGTCTGGGGGGACAAAAGTCTTCACCCCATCCTCTGTCCCCTATGGGTGCAGGAGACGCTGGGGCCCAGGAAATAAAGGAAACTTAAGTACTCTCCCAGAAGACCAAGGGAGTCAGGAAGGCTTGCCCCTGCTCTTCCAGTTGGCACTCTGCTTCACGTTCACCCACTCAGTACACAGAGACCAGGCCACTCACGAGGCTCTGCAGTGACCGAGACAGCTGGGAACTCGCCCTGTGGTGCCTCTGTCTCCTGAACTAGAAGACCTCAGGGAGCAGACGGCCCGGAGGGCCAGGGGCACCGCAGGTGGGGGGCGGGCACCAGGCAGGAGTGGCAGAGGCTGATGGGGAGTCTAGAGAGAGGGGGAGGAGAGTGGAGCGGGCCAGGGAAAACCCTTGGGACCTGATGGGCCACGGAGCTGTTTTCTTGGCTTCCCCCAAAGGCAAGACAGAGTTGGGAGCAGTGAGGGGGTTAGGGAAGAGGAGGAGGGAGAAGGACAGACCCTGAGGCAGGGAGAAGCAAACACGGGAAGGAGAAAAGTAGCAGGGAAGAGGACAACTGGGGAGGGCAGGACCACCTCACCTAGCTGCACTGGAGTTTGCTCCAGACTCGAAGCCAGGCCCCAGGCGGTACTCACAGCGCAGTGCGCCCTGCCAGGACTCTGGGGCCCTGGGCCCCTGGAGCTTGCTGGGGGAGAGAGGCCCTGGGTGAATGTGGGCACCAGTGGGCACGGGCAGGCCCCCAGTGGACAGGGCCTGGGACAGGCTCACCAGAGCAGGTCTTCAGCATCCTGGAAGCTGATGGGCTGTGCGGGGATGGGGGGAAACCCGGAGGCGTTGTTACCGTCCAGACGGAAGGAAGAGGGGTGTGCCGGAAGGTAGGGAGTCACAGGATCCCCAAAGTATGCATAGTAGGAGCCCCGCTCCACACCAGAAGGCGGCAGGCCCCAAGAGTAGGGGAAGGTCTCACTGGACAAGCTGCGGCCATCATTGATGTCACCGGGGTCCGTGTACACGAGCACCCCAGCCGCCCCGTGCCTGGCAGCGTTCACAGCCTGCAGGAGGCAGAGGAGGCAGAGGAGGCTGTGTGTCAGGAGGGACGGGGCCAGGTGTGTCCTGCTTCCTTTCCACCCTTCTCCAGCATGGACTGATGGCTGTGCTACTTGCTACAGCAAAAGACTACTGGACACAGCCAAGTTAATGCCTGCCAGGAGACCTGGGTAGATAAACAGGACCACCCTTGGATGGAGTATTATGCAGCTGTGTAAAAGAACAAGGTGTACTATGCACCCAGGTTCATAGCAGCATCGTTCCCAATAACTGAAAGGCAGAAACATGCCAACTGTTCATCAAGGGATCAATGGATGCGCAAATGTAGTATATTACATACCACGTTGCCCATGTTTAAAAAAATATTATTGGGCTGGGAACTTAGCTCAGTGGTTCCAGCGCTGGCCTTGCGAGCACAAGGTCATAAATTCAATACCCAGTATCAAAAATAAATTAATAAACTGGATGTGATGGCTCCTGCCCATAATCCCAGCACTCCAGAGGCAGAGGCAGGAGGATTACTGTGAGTTCAAGGCTAGCCTGGGCTACATAGGTGAGTTCAGAGTCAGCCTGAATTACAAAGTGAAACCCTGTCTCAAATAACTAACTAAATAATTAACTAAATAAATAAGTAATCACAAATACTATTCCACCTTTAAAAAAAATAAAATTTGGGGCTGAGGCTATAACTGAGTGATAGAGCATACATCTAGCTCATGGCAAGGCCTGGTCCCAGCTACAAAAAATCCAATAGAGTACTCCCAAGATGCAAAGCCTTTTATCCTTCCTTTCCTTCTTTCCCTGGCTTTTATCCTGGACACTTTTCAAAACACCTGTGGTACATGCTGGGCGTGGTGGCTCACACCTGTAATCCCAGTACTCGGGAGGCAGAGGCAGGAGGATTGCTGAGTTCCAGGCTTGCCTGGGCACCATAGTGAGCTCAGGGCCGGCCTGAACTACAAAGTGAGACCCCGTCTCAAACAAAACAATACCAAACAAAAAACAAAGTTTTCTAAACCATATATATGTGCATATATATATTATATATAATACATAGTTTTTAAATGATCGAAATGAAATAGGAAGGGCTGAGGTGTTACAGCTCAACATAGAGCTCGTGTTTAACATGTGTAAGGCCCTGGGTTTCATCCTTAGCACTAAAAATAAGAAAAAATGCCAGGTGTGGCGGTGCGTGCCTACTATCCAAGCTCTTGGAAAGCTGAGGCAGGAAATTGCCGCTAATGGTGAATTCAAGGACAGTCTACATTTTTCTCCTTCTCGAGGAGAAAAAAAAGAGGGGGAAAGGAAGGAAAAGAAATGGTGGACAAAGAGACCAACCAGAGGGGATGAAGGGAAATTTTCAGAATACTTCACAGGAGGCCTTGGCCTCTGAGACGCCTGTCCAAACCGGGCTCCTGCCCGTCCGTCCGTTACCGCCTGCCCTCAGGGGTTGGGGGAGGCAGCGGCCCCCACCCTGAGCAGCCTCCCTCCTGCCCAGCCTGCCCTCAGGGCGGCCTGTGCTCACCTTGGCCCCCCGCCCTGCCACCCCATAGCGAGTCAGGGCGATGGTGCCTCGGAGGTCGATGCCTTGGTCCTTCAGGTACTGGAAGTCGCCTTCCGTGCCGTGGCGGGCATAGACGAGGGGACCCTGCGCCCGAGAGGAGGGATTCTTAGAACTGGCTCAGCCAGGCAGACGGGGAAAGGGGCAGCGAAGCTGGTGGCAGGAGGACTTCGGTTGTCTCTGCGTCTCAGCCGGACGTGTAGGCAGGACAGTCGCGCTCGTCTCCTCCGGGTCCGGTGCCCTGTATGGCCCGGCCCTGAGCAGGGACCCCTGGCATCGGCCGAGCGACTAACACGCACGCACGCACTGGGCAGGGAGAGCAGGGGAGGGCAGCGTACGAAGGTCGGCTGGGCGGAGGGAATGCTGAGCCCTGCTTGAAGCCCTTTTCCTCAGAGGCCCCGGGGTTGAGCAGGGGAAGCCGGTGTGGGAATGAAGGGGGTCCAGCCTCACCTGGGGGGTCCCGGGGGGCGCATAGGCAGCATAGGGCTGCACCACATCCGCGCCCCCCTGCTCCCCGGTCACATTCTCCTCTTTGGGGAGGTAGGAGTGGAGAACAGTCCCATTGGGAGCCACTGCGGAGGGGACAGAGTCAGGGCCAGCCGGCAGCTCCCTCTGCCGCGCGGACTCCCCGCACTCCCGCGCCCGGGGGGCCTCACCGATTTCAACGAGGTTGGGCTGCTCCGGGCTGGGGAAGGACAGCAGCACCTCGTACTCCACGGTCCGGGCCGCGTCCAGCCCCGACGCACGGTCGCCCCAGCGCTGCAGCAGCAGCTGCACCAGGGCCTCGTCCCGCGGGCTGGAGGCCACGTGCGGCTGCCGGGAGAGCTCCCTGGGGGCGGCGGGGGCCGAGTCAGCCAAGGGCCGCTGGGGACGGGGCGGGGGGCAGACCCACTGCTCACCGAAGGTTCTCCCGGATCCTGCTGGCATCTAGCTGTCCCATGACAGTGTCAAGGATCTCCAGGTCCAGGTCCTGAGGGGCTGGCTCCTCGGCCCCTTTGGGGATGGCAAAGTGGCCCAGGATGATCCCCAGCCCCAGGAGGGCAGCTGCCGCCACACCCAGCCCTACCAGCTTCACCCACTGCATCCTGGGGAGCCCGGGCCAGCAGGGGTGTCCCTGCTTGAGGACTCCTTATAGATGGCGCATCCTGCCTAGGTTAACCATTATACTTCGGGTGGTGCTGCCCTTTGGCCCCCAGAAGGCGGGAAGGAAACACCCTGTGACAGAGCCAGGAGCTGTCACATAGATGACATTTGCATCTTTCCCTGAAAGCAAATGTGTGGGCACCAAAACAATGTGGGTACACTAATGCCCAGAAAAGGAATAGTCTCACTCAAAGTTTCCCCATAAAACATACGCCAAGCCACATGCCTGCTTATCACCCCTACCACATGTTGTCCCGCTGCTATTTCATCAGCACAGCTGGCCCTGCCTGTTGAGCTTGTTGTGAGTTCAAATCTTATCTCACTCAACCTAAACTGTGTGACACAGGGCAATTCATCAAGCTTCCCTGAGTATGTTTTCTTAGCTGGAAAATGGGTACCCTAGGGCCCAGAGTGGTGGCACATAGCTGTAATCTCAGCACTCAGGAGGCTGAGGCAGGAAGATCACTGTGAGTCTGCAGCCAGCCTGGACAACATGGTGAGTTCAAGACCAGCTTGAACTACAAAGCAAGATGCTGTCTGAGAAAACTTTTTTAAAAGTAAGAAATTTAAAAATGGGGATACTGAACCTAGCTCACAAAGCGGCGGTACTATCTTCATGAAACAAAGTGTAATCTGTAGAAATCCTTAGCCCGGTAGTATCTGGTGTGTAGCGGGAGCTTAGTAACTTTTCATCACTTCTCCCTTCCCAGAAACATAAAGCCCAGAGCCAAAGAAAGAAAGTGACCTGGAATACTTCTCTGTTTATCCTGAAGGGACCCAGCTTGTGTGAAGAAGTGAGGTTCTTGGAAACGGAGGTGGTTCCAACAGGAAGCCCATACCTCCTTGGCAAGATGACTTCTTCCTCCAACTTCCATCCCCACTGGAACCCACCCATTTACCCTCCACTCACCCTTCCATCCTTCCCTCCCTCCATCTGTTCATTTACACACTCCTTCACTCAATATGCCAGCCCTGTTCATCCTTCGCCCTGTGCTAGGACCATGCCAGCCCCTGGGGAAGCAAAGTCCAGCAGGAGAGACAGGCAGGCTTGATGATTATCAGCAGGTGTAAAATGACCCTGGATCTTATCAGAAGCCCATCAGCGCGGGAGGGAGCACACATGCTCCTTATCAAGTCACCACGAGGTGGGCAGCAGGTGCTCAAGGTCAGATATGACACTGGCACCAGACAGCAGCTGCACCTCCCCCGGGACAGACCGCGTCCTGCGAACACCCAAGGTCACAGCACACCTGGGCAGTGTGTGACCCCTGCTGGGGGCAGCTGTGTGGCACATGTCCTCCGAGAGGGTGTGGATGTCTGTTGGAGTCAGCGGGTCCACACTGCCCAGACAGGGCCTGGGTCACTCTTCTCCCATCTCCAGATGGCACCGGCCCTTCCAGAGCCCTCTGGACCAGGTGCTGATGTGGAGCCCTCCAGGGAGCCGAGGCACATGGATGCTTTTCCTCATCCCCTCCCTCCTGCTGTCACCGGCCCCAGAGGTGCCCCATCCTCAGAACCCTGCTGCTGTCCTTCCCGCTCGGCCCCTCCTCCTGGCTCCCATGAGCCCATGGGGAAAACCACACGGCTCACCCTGGCCCCTGAATGCATCCTCAGTGTCCTGCGACCTTGTGGATCAGGCTGGGGGACCCCTCATGCTCCCATACTCCTAGGGGATGATTTTACACCTTCTCCTTCTAAATCCTGACACTGCCCCCACCTCGGCCCACTGAGCTGACCCAAGCTTCCTATGAAGCTGAGCAAAACAGGAAGTTGGAGGGGAGCTCCCAGCCTCGGCCTCCCTCCTAGTGCCGTGGTCAACTGGTCTCCCCCTGTAAAAGGCCAGCTCTGCCCTCACACTGGAGCCCAGCCCCTTTGTGACTCAAAACCTGGCTCTGGCAGGTCTCCCCACTTTCTCCTACTCCTTTTTCCTTAATAGATCATGTCCATGCATGTAGACTACCCATGTAGAGGGGTTAGCGCCATCTTTTTTTTTTTTTTTTTTAGACAGGGTCTCGCTTTGTAGTTCAGGCTGGCTCTGAGCTCACTATGTAATCCAGACAAGCTTCAAACTCAGCAATCCTCCTGTCTCTGCCTCCCGAGTGCTAGGATTACAGGCGTGAGCCACCACGTCGCACTGTGGTATGCGGTGTTGATTGTTGGTGGGCGTGTCTCCACGCCCAGGATTATATGTGGTTACCGGGGATCGAACTCAGGACCTTGCGCTTGCGAGGCAGGCGCCGGAACCACTGAGCTAACCCTCCAGCCCTCAAATCTTTTTTTTTGAGACAGGGTCTCGCTTTGTAGTTCAGGCTGGCTCTGAGCTCACTATGTAATCCAGGCAAGCTTCAAACTCAGCAATCCTCCTGTCTCTGCCTCCTGAGTGCTGGGATTACAGGTGTGAGCCACCACGCTCGGGTCAAATCTTTCCTTGGATGTGGTTTCTCAAGGAGCTCTTCTTCCCCACCACTTTTTCTGAAGTTGTACTCCTTCCCTGTCTCTAGGCCTTGCTTTTCTCTGCTGTGTGGATACCTTCTGACTGGTCCTTATCTTCCCTTCCCTTCCCTTCCCTTTCCTCCCCTCCCCTCCCCTCCCCTTCCCTTTCCCTC
>PVIC010010247.1:0-43733 GCA_004025085.1 Thryonomys swinderianus | reverse complement strand
ATGCCAAAGAGAAGATCCGGAAATTGTCTATCTGTGATCTACTGATTTCACTTATTAGTATATCCTCCAGATGTCTCCATTTGCACCTAAATGGATCGATCTTGTCATTCTTTATGGCAGAGTAATACTCCATTTTGTAAAAAAACCACATCTTCTTTATCCACTCTCCAGTTGATGGACATTTGGGTTGTTTCCAAGATTGAGCTATCATTGATAGGTTTTTAATTACATTTTAAATTTCACATAATGATATTAGGGTGTTTAACATTTTTATATCTTCTTCATTCAACTTTGGAAGTTCATGTGTCTAAGAATGTTTCCATTTCTTCTGTGTCACATTGTTTTGAACTTACTAATACATTCATTCAGAAAATGTTATGAAGCTCTGATTGTGTGTATATCACTAGAGGGATTCCACAAGGAGAGAGAACAAGGTACTGCACTCATGAGCTTCAATCTAGCAGCAGAGTTAAGGCAGGCAGAAACACATGTCTGAACAAAATTCTGAGAGATCCAAGATGATGAGATTGTGCCAACTTTTCTATTCCTAAATCCATCATTTGTATTCATTTTGAGATATTTGAAGAAAATATTATTAGATGTATCTGGCATTTCCAAAAGAAAATAAAGGATATTTATCTTTTTAACTACCATAATGTTCTTCTTCATGATATTCAAGATATACTCTTAAAATTTTTTGAAGGATGAGAAGGTAGAACAGTGGTATAGTACTTGCCTAGCATGCATGAAGCCCTGTATTCCACCTTAGCCTTGCCTGATGCTAAAAAAATTGGTTATTTCAGAGTAGAAAGCTGACTTACTTTTATAGTGAGGAACTTATGAATTAGTACAAATAGAAAAGATAAATGAAAGACAATATTGAATGGGTGACCTTGGTTTAAGTATCCCAAATTTTTTCTGGTTATGGAGTTCATGTAAGATTGCCATCTTCAGTAAAATAGGAAATAGTGAAGTTGCTTTAGGCAATGGCCTAGCAATTCCTCAAAAGGTTAAACACAGAGTTACCATGTGATCCACCATCTATATACTAAAGAGAAATGAAAACATATGTCTACACAAGAACTGCATTATGAATGTTCATAGCTATGGTTTCCATCATAGCCAAACAAATAGAACAGTTGATGTACATTTCTATTGACTAAAGAATGGAAGCTAAATGTGGTACGTCCATGTCATGAAATGTCATTAGGCATCATAAAAAGTCTACGCTGACATGTGCTAGAATATGGATAAACCTCCAAAACATGATGCCAAGTGAAAGAAGCTGTCACAGTGTGCCATGTATTATATGATTCCACTTATATATAATATCCGGAGTAGGGAAATTTATACAGGAAGAAAGCAGAGTACAAGAGCACAAGGGCTTATTGAGGAGGTATTGTTTTGGGGGACTGGAGAAAATGGCTAAAAGTTGTTATCTTTTTTGTTTTCTTTTTGAGGCAGGGTCTGATTAAGTCACTAAATTGTGCAAGGTGGACTCACATTTGTGATCATCTTGCTTTAGCCTCCCAAAATGCTAGGATCATAGGTGTGTGCCACCATACCCAGTGGTGGCCTTTTTTTTTTTTGAGGTAATTAATGTATTCTAAAATTGATTGTGATGGAGGATGAGAAACAGCCTGAACATACTTAAGGCAATTAAGTTGTACACTTTGAATAATTTCAATAGACGGATTGTGATTTATATCTCAATAAGGTTATTGTAAAACATGTTGCCTGAATTCACAGTCCAGTGTATAAAACCAAACCACTTTATATTATCAGTTTTTAAACCCTTTCTTATATTCACGCTGACTGACCTTTGGTCCCTTTTTAATAAAGATTTAGTATGACTTGTATTCCACTTTATAAGGTGGGTATATGGGACCAAAGGGAGCAATCTGACTATCAAATGTAATACACCAGCAATGATTTTGGTCTCTGTGTAAAATCGCCCCCCCACACACACTTTTACCACACAAACTCTGACTGAAGTCAATCATAAGAGAACTGTATTCATTTCAGAGAGATTTGTAAAAATGAAAGTAATTGGCAATAATATATATAGGACTTATAAATATTATATATCCTTTATGAGTTAGGTCTGAAACTTCTGGGCAGTTGTCATGTGATATTTCACTTGCACTCTATTCTTTTTGCACAAATCCTCTCAGATTCATAAAGAAACATTTAAAAATTGTTTTTAGTGGTTAAACCTGCTCACAGAACATGAGATGTGATTGGCCATGTGCTCGGTCTTATTACACAAGAAACTATAGAAACAGGGCCTCTGCTTTCTGGTCACATAGTATTAAAGTATTACTTGGCAGATCTGAATATATGTTTTTTTTTTTTTCTCTTGGCTCCTTTACTTAACAACTGCATATAGTAATGTATCAGTAAAGGAAAGAGACCTTTCTTTAGCCTCATGTTTAAAAAATATGTTTCCAGGGCCGGAGGGTTAGCTCAGTGGTTCAGGCGCCTGCCTCGCAAGCGCAAGGTCCTGAGTTCGATCCCTCGTACATATAATGCTGGGCATGGACACACGCCCACCAACAATCAACACCGCAAACCACAATGCTGGACGTGGTGGCTCACGCCTGTAATCCCAGCACTCGGGAGGCAGAGACAGGAGGATTGCTGAGTTCGCGGCAGCTTGCTTGGGCACCATAGTGAGTTCAGGGCCAGCCTGAACTACAACGCGAGACCCTGTCTCAAAAAGCAAAAAAAAAAAAAAAAAAAAAAAAAAAAAAAAAAAAAAAAAAAAGTTTCCAATTTCAATGTCTACAAACACAAGTAAAACTCTTAAAGTATCAAGAGTTCAAAATTGGAGTTATGATGTTTACTTTCATGTGTTCAGAACTTGAGTGTATTTTTTTGTTCAATTTTTAAAATTAAATATTCTTTCTTCTTTTTCAGTACTAAGGACCTTGAACTCAGGACCTTGAACTTGCCAGATAGGTACAGCACCACTGAACTACATCCCTGGCCCTAAATTTTCATTTTTATTGTTACCGGATTGTAGTACATTATTATATTCCTTTTGAGGAGTGTGTACATTTATACAACAAGACAATAAGACTTCTTTATTCCCTTTTTTTTTTTTTTTTTTTTTTTTTGAGACAGAGTCTTGCTATGTAGCTCAAGCCGGCCTCAAACTCAGTATGTAGCGCAAACTGGCCTTGAATTGATAACAATCCTCCTGCTTCAGCCTTTCAAATGCTGGAATTAGAGGCATGTGACACCGCACCCAGTCCTTTCCCTCTGGTCTCTTCCCTTTCCTCCATCTCTTGGTTCCCTTCCTTTCTGCAAAGATTAATGTCCTTATTTCCTGCTTATCTTGTTCTTTATTTATCTATGTTTTAGAATTCTCATAGAAATGATACAGTTCTTAAAGTTCTGTGTCTTATTTATTCACTTAACATTATGATTGGAAGGTGCATTCATTTCCCAAAATGACTCATTTATCCTTCTTTGTGGGACTATTAAGTATATACTTTCAAGTGAATCTACACATAGAAGCTCATCAAATGGTATCCTGGTAAATGCTAAACAAGCAGCTTTCCTGGAAATGGCAGCCCTAGGTTTTAGCTGTTACAAACTTTTGTGGTATGAATCAGTCATCCATGGCTGATTCTGAGCTACTTTGCGACAACTACAGGGCAGAGTTACGCTGCGAGCACAGAGGACCTCTCTGAGCCTGCATGAGCTGACTCCCGTACACCCATGGGGGTTCCCCAAGACACGATCACATAGGCACTTGCACTAACATTTCTGATGGTCGCAGCTGTATAGGAGAGTTGAGGTGTTGAACATCACACTTTTCTCATAGACAAAAAGCCATGTATAATTTTTTAGCAAATTTTAGGCTTAGCATTTCTAAAATACATCCTCAAATCCTTTCCTTATAATAGAATACACTTCAAAAAATCTTCGTCATTCAAAATCAATGTCCAGATTAATGCAGTAGAATTAAATTTTTTGTTTCAATTCAATCATTAAGTAGATATTTGTGTGTGGTGGGGCTAACCTTAGTTATCTCTCTGGATCCTGCTTTATGAATTAGCAAGGTACATTTGATAAATTCTAAGTCCTCTTTCATTTACAAACCTGTGAATTTTAGTACTGACAGATATATGCCAGGAAACTAGTCTCAATGCTACTGAGCCAAATGGTTCACAAAACTAAACAAATAAACTAGTATTTAGGGGCCTCAGACCATGGATGCCCAAGAACTGAGAAGATGGATGTACTTTAGCATGGATATTTTTGAATATGCATTAAATTTCCAAGGCCAAGGGAGGAGATAAGGTAGGTTAAAACATGCCCTGCACGTTTCAGAAACAGCTGATGCACTGAGTCAGACTCATTGCACATTTTGGGGATTATGTCATAGACCCTGCTGTTGCTCTTAGGGACTTTAACTTAGCCACCTCCAGGCCATTCCTCACTGAAATTTGTGAGGATCTAAACTCAGCGTCTGGAGGGTGTTTATCTCCCAGTTTCTCAGAGGGAGGGCACAGTGTGCCTACCCTCACCACCCACTCCAATCAAAGATTCAGCCACCTCTACAGATGCCCATGCAATCATCTTTAATAGAACAATGAGAATCTGGGAAAACCCCTCCCAGGGAAATGAGTGTCATTTCATTAAGAGAGAGAGAGAGACAGAGAAGAGAAGAATTAAAAAAAAACACAATCCTTCAAATCTGGTTCATCTCACAGTCTAAATGCAAGTTCTTAATTAAAAGCCAACAGAGATTTCTAAAGTTGGAGGAAAACTAGAGCAACAACTTTTAAAATTATCCTGTGGGCTTTTTTTCCTTCTTAGTCTCTTAAAGGGAAAAAGACTAATAACCATTCAGTGGCAAATTGCTGTTCCTTGAGAACAAGGGAGTGAATGAGAATGAAAAGTGGCATCCCAGGGGGACAGGGAGTCATCGTAATTAGACTGGGCACCATGTTGAGAGGCAGCAGAAAATTACTGGAATGGATCAGTGAGGATTTATCCTACTAGACCTGAATATTTTATTCTAGTTTCAGAAAGAATAAGGAAAAGATTATGCTTTACACTTTGGTGTTTTCCACAGAACCTAAAACAGTGCCAGGCTTCAAGTAAGAACTTGGTGGACTCTTATTGAGTGGAGGAATTAGAAGTTCAAAGTCACCAGTGTTTTGGTACAATATGGTTTCCGTTTGAGCATGTCAGTCCTGAACAATGCTGCTGCTGATGAGCCCAAGGATTTGGGCCAAATAATTCTTTCGTATGTGTGTGTGTGTGTGTGTGTGTGTGTGTGTGTGTACTCATGCACATGTGCATGTGCTCTCCTTTGTATTATAGGATGGTTAGTAGTATTCCCTATCTGTATGCACTAGATAGCAGCAGAACTTTCTTTCTTGCAATTATGACAATAAAAAATGTCTCCCGATATATTGTCAACTGTTCTATGGAAGATGGGGTTAGTCTCACTTGAGTACTATGATTTTATTTCTCTACCCATGCTCATAACACAAATTAGTGATAGATTTGAGTAGAAGACCCAGAAGACAGTTCTGGACTCCAGTAATTTCAATGATAGCACCCTGCTCATTGTGTTGTTGATGGGTTTATAAGAACAGAACAGAATGTTAGCTATACATCAGCATTGTTTTTAGAAATGGGTTCTGTGCACAAGTTATTTGTGCACCTTAGTGGCCTAGCCATCACTTTGGGGAATCTGAAACTTCATTTTGCAAGGAAACTCACTGAATGGGGAGATATGAAAAAAGTAAGCAATGGAGACTTTTATTTTTTTTTTCTCTTTGTGAGGACCAACAGAGATCTGGGGGAAAACTGAATTGGAATCTCTTTCCTTAATTTACATACTGCCTCTGTTTTAGGAATACAGAAGGGAAATGAATAAAAACAATTATCCTCAAAGACATTCAGTCTGGTCTTGACTTGTTAAGAACGATAAAAGTCAGCAGTTAGAAGCATTTAATACAGCTGAACAAACCATAGAGTTTCAAACTGCTTCATCTGGTGCATTTCCTCTCAGTGGCAAATAAAAGGAAAACTATAATTAGGGCATGATTCTGCTCAAGCTATCCAATAAAAGCTCTTAAAAATGATTGCCCTTTAGATAGCAATGTAAGGAACAAAAGAATCATGCATGGCTTATTATTTGCTTATTAGTATTACTCTATGATAAGCTCTAATTTTCCTCATTTTAAACTAACAGGAAACACTAAAATATCCACACAATTTCTTTGGGATATTTTGATGACTCATTCAAGGTACATTGGCCTATTTATTTGAAAGCCAGTTCTCAGATTTTCAGTTAATCAATACTTATATATTAAAACCACATGTTGTTTGTCATACTTATTAGACTGCATAAAATCTGGTTGAAATATTTGTCTCAACATTCTAGAAATTCAAAGAAGGATGAGAAGGAGAGAAACAATGGTTCTTGATCCTTGTGCGAATATGGACTTTATGGGACGTTGTTCAAATCACTCTAATCCTATAGACCTGGGGATAGGCTTGAAACTCTGTACTTCTTAGTTTCCAGGTGATGCTCATGCTGTGGGCTCAAGAATTACACATTATGTAGCAAGAATCTAAACAGGTCAAGGACACATGCTATAAAATAAGCTGAGCTATAATTGGTAAGGTTAAAGCAAGCTTGCCTCTAAGCTCAGAAAGGTAAACTCCTATCTGCGGTGTGCCGCTCCCAGGGGATATTTGTGTGCACCATGCTTATATCACCAGCACTGCCTGTGGTACCTTGTGAAGGTAGATAAGCCTTCACTTGGCTACATGGATGTAGTGAAGGGCTTCTGCTGTGTGTCCCTTTGAAAACAGTATCTGAGGGGTTTGGAAAGCCACTTGATACTTGGGTTTGGCTGATGATCTATACTTCCACTGGAATCTCTGTGACTCTTGTAGTCTTTTATTTAGTTTTTATGTCTTCCAGAGACTCTTCTGGGGGTCTTCTTCAAGGGTCCTTGATGTAATGCTGTACTAACCACCTTGTCCCTTAAAGACCCTTCTGATTACTTTCTCTGAACAAGGTGCAGCATGATGAGGCAAGTAAAATTAGAGTCATACTCTCCCATTTCATATAAGTGGGTAAAAGTTTTCATTCTTAAGGCGTGCAGGTGGCTGATTACAACATTGTGCTCACACAGCAGCTAAGCATCTAGGCTGCTGTCTAAATCTTTCTGTGATGATGGGATCTTCTGTTTCTGTGCTATTTGGTAGTCATTTGTCATACGTGGCTATTGACAAGTCAAAATAAAGATAGAAAATTGAGAAGCTAACTCTGAAGTTTAATTCTGTTAAATAAAATTTAACATTGGATATATATAGCTAGTAGCTACTGTGTGGAGTAGCACAGCAAGTAAACATCCCATAGATCCCTTTACCAGGAGAAAAGTAGCAAGTCAGAGTTGGATTCACCTAGGCTAGACTACTTTTGATCTAGCTTTCAAATTTATCAAGGTCATGACCTAGGAACACAACTTCATTTTTATATTACTTTTTTGTAACTATGTTAGAAATAAAGGAATATTTAATGTACAATTAAAATATTTCATTTCCTTTATAAGAAATATATAAACATTACAAAAAGTCTGGGAAACAATTTTACATAAAGTAAAGAAAATAACTCATAATATTAACTACTAAACATAACCACAGTGAATACACAGTGCACAGTTTGGTAAATAGCTTGTCAGCTATGTGAGAGAGTGTGCACACAAAAGTGTGTGTATCATAATAATTTATAAATATATATAGATATGTAAATCTACAAATGAATAAATATTACATAAAAGGCATTTAATTCAGGTCTAATACTTCTGGATGAGGTCATAGAGACTCAGTGGTAAAGAATATAAGTATTGGATACCACTGGATCATGAGAGATGGGTTATTTTCCCCCTTTGTTTTGAAAGGTGAAAAGTTTTTCTTTGTTAACTATGGCCAAACTATGAAGCTCTTTTGTTGGCATCAAAGAAATGAAGTCTGTGAGTGACTGATCAAAACTCATGGGTTAACAGACGTAGCCTTATCTAGGTTCCCTGGATGAGCACTTAGCCATCTGAGTTGCTGTCAAAATCACAGCCAAATAACAGATGGAAATGGTGGGAGAAAGTAGACCCAGCACACTCCAGGATGAAGTTTGTCTTCATCATGTAGCGTTAAGTAGTAAACAAGATGTTCTCTAGTTAGTAGAGTTGTTTTCCTAAATGCCCTTATGTTACTGCGTAAGCAGCCCCTGCCTTGGTTCTTGCCCACAAAAGGAAACAGCACTGCATTCCCTCAGGAATCCAGATGAATGCATTTCAGGGGGAAGATCCACATAAGGGGAAAGTTCCTTTGCAAACTGAACTCAGCTAGAACTAGGTTCATATATCTGATGATAGATAAGTTATCTTAAAAATCAGGATGACTTTCTGCTGGATATAGAAAGAAGGAAGCAGAAAATGCACAGAGGTCAAAGCATGAGCCAGAGGTCAACCAAAAAGCTTTTATCACAGAAGTCCCCTAAATATAGTTATGTCTTCACTTGAGGTCACATGTAATTTTAAATTGTACTTAAATCATGTGCAATGGTAAGTGCTTAATCAATTAGAAAGTACCATAATACTAATAGCTAGGAATACTGATGTTTTGTTTTTGCTGGTAGCTTCTGAGACCCAAAATGAATGACAAGTCCAAAGTTTATGAACTTCAACAATACAAGCTCAGACTTTTCTCTTGCACTCTGTGAAAGCTTTGCATTGTCTTCCTGGCCACATAGCTGTAAGTGCAAATGTGATGGCAGGAGCTCTGGATCCATTCATACAACACCAACAAATTCTCCTTGAGTTCTCTGCCCTTTTTATGACTAGTTTCCTGCTCATGCAAACTTCTTTGACATTATCTATGTAGAGCTCTAGCTTTGATGTTTGTCATTTCTTGTGAACGTAGCAGAACGGTAGAGAAAAGAGGCTCTGAGTGCCTCCACCTTTTTGTAACTGGTTGGCTTCATTTTCCATCATGTGATCTTTTGCCTGTTTTCATTATTATTACCCATTATAGTCTGAAGATACTAGTTCCAACCTTATAGGAATTGGTTGTAAGGCTAAAATTAAGTAGTTCTGAAAAAATACTTGTCATTGACCAACACAGAAAATGTTTTAAGGTGTATTGCCACACATAATTGCTTAGAATATAAGGTATGGCCAAACTATCACTGTGCAGTTATAGCATTTCCCATTGGAGACTTTGGGTCCCAAGATAAATGTGTGCCAGGCCAAGGGGAGAAGTCTTCTCCTTTGGCTGGTTGTGCAAGGCATGATACAGATACTCTAGGAATTAAGATCTATACTGTGCTTAGCCAGAAGGCCTAGAACCAATTGTAGGAATTAGGATTTAAATTACAAAATAGAAATGGTCTTTGAACAAGACCAGAAGAGTAGGGATATTAATTTTATTATACATATTTTAAGATTTGTAAGACTAAATGAAAAGTTTTGAATTTGAAGACCAGTAGATATTCAAATTCCAGCTTCATCACGTATTTGATATGTGATTTGGGGCAAGTAACTAACTTAACATTTGGTGTCTTAGATCTTTATTTGTGTCCTTGGCATATATGCTCAATTGCTTGAACATATATATTGCTGTTGAAATTAGATAACTTATGAAAAATGTTCATCACAGTGCCTATCATATAACGTATTTTTTGAATATGTGTTGGCAATAGTTTCACTAAAATAGCTTTGCCAGTGTTTCCAAGGGAAATGTTTAGAGAAATTATATGGCTTGGTTCCGAAGGAATTATTTTTTCTTTAAATAATATTCATTTATAGTGAGAGTAACTTCTATGAAAATCAGATTCTTCACAAATGACCCTGCTTCAGTATCTAATTCTGGACATCAAGAAGATGCTTACTTAAAAACTATATACACATGCACACATAAAAGACACACCCATATATACATATAACTATATATGTATGTGATCATGCTATGTATAATGTGTTTGTATAAGTATAGGGGCATACATATACTTCTACATATAAACACACCCACACATGAGTTATGATTGGATAATACAGGGAACTTTTACATTTAAAAGTTATTACAATAAAAGATAAATTGCTATTACTCAACCTAAAAATACTCCCTCTCATTTAGAATACACTCATCTCATGATTCTTGCTACTTTCTAAAGCAGTTAGGAGGTCTCCTTTCATGCTCACTTTGGGAGGGTAGATACTAAAACATACACATAGGGCCTACTGCAGGTTAGATCCAAAGCAAACTGATTTTTACATTTGTCTACCATGGGTCTTGAGATTTCTTAAATGAAAGCAATAAGCCAGATGGACCGTGCTGAGAAGGTCACTATTCTGTACAAACCACAGATACTTTAAATACAAATAGGAAAGAGTGGCTTTCATGAACGGCTTTCCTATGAGAACAAGAATGGCTCTCCTACAAGTTCCTCAATGTCCTAAATCTGTTCAAAATGCTATTTTTCATTGTTATTTTGACTTCAGGGAAAAGCCAGAAGTCCCAAGGTGACGTATCTGGTCAACAAAGTAGATGAAAACACATCATAGTGTTTCACCCATGGGAACAGCATTCACTCTATTATTTTTTTAAGTCACACTTTGTAAAGATGCTCATGAAAAAGGATTTCCAGAACTGTTACAGAAAGTGACAAAAATGTTGTTTGTTGGAAGCAAGGAAAATTGTTTTGAGAGAAACAAATGGCAATGTGCCTTTTCCTGTAATAAATTTTTATTTAAATATTCATTGTGTATTTCAACCATACCTCGTGTGTGTGTGTATGTGTGTGTGTGTATACCACTTAATATGGATCAAACACTATTCTAAGTACTTAAAATATGCTAAGTACTTAATTTTCATATTAACTTCCATAAAGCAATACTATTGCCATCCCCATTTTACAGATGAAAATGCTGAGGGGATGAGGTTACCTTTGCAATCACTGACCTGGCACATGGCAGATTTGGGCTTTGTGCAAAGGAAATTAGTCCCAAGGATTTGTGCTCTCATTGCATAATTTGAATAGGCTGGAGAGATCAGTGGGTGAAACAGGAGGATTTATATTTAGGATTTATTTTCATTGCGGTGAACCCTATCCAAAGGCTGAGTTGAGAACAAAGGAAAGCTCTAGTTTCATACCTGTTGTCTAGGGGGGTTGACCTACCTAACGATGTGAAACTTGTGGACAGAGCAGAACGGAGGCAGTTGGGTGGCCTGGGTGGGATAAAAAAGGATCTTATGAGAACAGGAGATAGTGAAATCCTATTAACAGGGACAAAGTCACTATTTTTACTTGTAATAGAACAAAAAACAACAGCTGTAGGGAGAAGGGAATCTTAAAGGGAATTTGCTTAGTTTGGGGAAACTTGTTTTTCCTTTCTGGTAAGTCCTGCTTCACTCTGACCCATCACAGAGGGCTGCCTCTAAAGTGGTTTTTTTGTTTTGTTTTGTTTTGTGTTTTGTTTTTTGACAAGTTCTTGCTTTGTAGTTCAGGCTGACCCTGAGCTCACTCTGTAGGCCCGGCAAGTCTCAAACTCAGATATCCTCCTGCCACTGCCTCCCAAGTTCTAGGATTACAAATGCGAGCAACTATGCCTGGCACTGTGGTATGTGGTACTGATTGCTGGTGGGCGTGAGTCACCATGCTTGGTATTGTTGTATGTGGTTACCAGGGATCGAACCAGGGACCTTGTGCTTGCTAGGCAGGTGCCAGAACAGACACCAGAACCACTGAGCTAAATCTCCAGCCCAAGGGCTGCCTCCAGGTATTACAGACCTGAGTCAGAGTGTCTCATCTGGAAACAGCAGGTGAGGTTGCATACATTTCTCTGTGCTGCCTTCACTTTATTGTGAATCTGGAATGCAAACAACCCCCAAAAAGAGAAACATTTCTCTTTCAATCCCTTTGCTCATCTCTCCCTCCCCTCCTCTTGCCACCCCCTTCATCCCCTTCTCAGGCCATTCCATTGTGTAAGTTCCATCATGGCCCATTGCTTTCACATTCTGGACAAGTTATAATTCAGTATGGTCGATGGTAAACAATAAAATAACGGAAACTGTTGAAGCCAAACAGCTCTTCGTTAAAGTTATTATTTTTTCTACTGCATAAGTATTCACTGAGCTGCCAGGAGTCCTTGAGTATAAAAATTCCATCGGAGACTAGATCCAGGATGGCAGCTGGGTCCTCTGGGTCTTGCTCAAAAAACGAAGAAAATACAAGAATCCGATTTCTTTGTGTTGAAAGTATCTGTGGTTTCTACAGAACAGTGGCCTTCTCAGCATGGTCCATCTGGCTTATTTCTTTCATTAAAGAAATCTCAAGACCCACGGTAGACAAATGTAAGAATCAGTTTGCTTTGGATCTAACTTGCAGTATACCCTATGACCGAAGCAGGTATTAACCACACCTCTTCGTCACTACAATACTCAAATATTTCTTTCTGAAATGTTAACTGCCCTTGAGGGAAGAGTATTTTATCCTAAAAGCTTGTTCAACCCCTCAACCCCCACAAGTATTTCTGAAGGAAAGCACTGTTTATTATTTATTTTCATTTGACCAGTTTTTGTTTTTTACAGTAACAAACCACATTTTCAAAATGTAGACAGAACTATTTTTTTCATTAAAATAAAATAGTACTATCTTAATTTTCATGTGTATTTCTTAAGATTTACAAGATCCAAAGGGCTCTGAGTTTAGGCGTTAAATCTCACCCTCATCATTCACTTGCTATGTGACTTTGGGCAAGTAACAATCTGTTATCATCAGGTCCTTCTTTGTAGACTCAGCATATGAGTTACAATCTATAGGGTTATTGCTGAGCTTAAATTAGATAACTTCTGAATCTTTCCGAAGAGACCAAGCTTATCTTTGGCCACTCTAGGTTGCTGACAATGCCACACAGTTGACTATTCAGGAATTGATGATTGCTCTGGGTGGATGACTTAGAGGGACAGAGATCAAGAGTTTAGGCCAGCAAGACTGGAGTATCTGGCCTGTCTGTAGACCTGCGAAATCAGTCATCTTTATTCTTTCCTTGACCCAGGTTATGCTACTCTAAGAGCATGAGAACAGAGTGGTAGTGTATAAGCGGGGTGTTATCTGCAAGTAAAGGAGGCTTTCAGCTCTGTGTGATGGTGAGAAGGGTGTGCCTGGGCCTTGCAGACCAAGATCAGAAATGAAGTTCAGTATCTCTTTGGCTTTTGTAACACTCCAATAAGATGAGAGAGAAAAAGGAGTCAGTCAACCTTATCAGAATTTCACAGGGTAACAGAGGCCTACAGGAGGCTATGCTTTCAGAACATATGGAATGAAGCCCCTCTGTTTTACTAGAACTCATGCTGTTCCTTTGATGGTGTAAGTACCGTCATCACCTGGGACAAGGTTTAAACACCCATATTACAAGGCTCAACCATCTTTCAGAGACTAAACCAATGGACTGGAAATCTGTATATTTTACTAAGCTTCCTCTATGATTCCAAAGATTAGAATTGCATTAAACTACATTATTGTTCTATCATTGTTATGGGATAGGAAATGGAAGTCCCCATTAGCCAAAATGATCAAAGCTGCAAGTATAAATTACTTTGCTTTAAAAGATTCAGTTGAATCACATGCAGCAGGCATCTCTTTTTTCTTTATTGGTGTGCATTTATTCATGTAACAAATATGAATTGAGAGACAGAGTACTAGACACGTATTCATAATATCTAAGTCATATACAGGAAGACTGCAATTTTCTAAGGGGATTGATTTTAGATATTTAGGTTTAAATATCCCTTTACAACTCTTTCAGTGTATGGAGATCCTCAACAATTCTTGTTTATGTGAGTTACATTTTGTTTATTTATCATTTTATAGCTAAAACTGATAAATTTTGAAACTATAAATTCTTTAAAAAATAACAAATTATATGCCCATTTAAACTTTTTTTTTTTTTTGAGACAGGGTCTCACTTTGTAGTTCAGGCTGGCCCTGAGCTCACTATGTAGCCCAGGCAAGTCTTGAATTCAGTAATCCCTGTGCCTCTGTCTCTCATCTCCTGAGTGCTGAGATTACAGGTGTGAGCCACCATGCCTGCAATGTGGTATGTGCTACTGATTGCTGGTGGATGTGAGTTACCACACTTGGCACTGTAGTATGTAGTTACTAGGTATCGAACCAAGGACCTTGGGCTTGCCAGGCAGGTGTTGGAACCTTTGCGCTAAGTCTTTGGCCTTGAATTATACAATTTTTAAGGTTAAAAAAAGAGAAAAGAAAAGTAAATAAGTGCAAATACAGTAGCATTTCAGTTCATGAACTCAGTTCTTTTTGCAGTTCTGGTCACAAATTGAATTGGATGAGAACTGAGTCGAATTCCCCCATAAGGTCAACATTGAATCTCATTATTGATTTTAATCCAGTTTTCATACAACTTGATTTGTGACTAGAATTGTGCAAAGAATCAAGTTTGTGAACCAAGGCCCTGTGGTAGAAAATACCTGGATTTTTTATCTTTGCATCCACATTACTGTATTCAGAATGTTCTGATGTATCGTTTAGTTGAAGAATTTGAAATTCAGAAGCCAACTTTTGAAAATATTTTATAACATAGAGGTCAGGTCAGGCCTAACCAGCTGGAAAAGGCCAAGCCTTTTCCAGGGACTGGATGTGGGGCTCAAACCTTCCACACTGTTGTTTTGGTGACAGAGGCCCTATGCTGTTGTGCCTGCCACTTACAATTTCTGCACTGTGTTCAGGAAGATCATGAAGTCTTGGAGTTTCAGTTTGATTGCTACAGTAAATTCATCTCACACAACTGTCTTCTGCTTATCCAGGGCTGCAGGCTCACTGGTAGTCATTTCCGCTGTGTACATGTATAGACATGGCAAGGAGTTTGCAAAAATCATTCTTCAGGATACTCTTTCAGAATAGGCCCTGGATGTTATATTTGATGTGAGGTCACCTTGATGCTGAGATCTTGCCTCCATTTTGATGTTGGAACAATTTAGGAAGATTTGTCCAATTTTACAACAAGTATGGTCAAGTCTCTATGGGATTGGTATTTTAAGAAATAAAGTTAAGGGCCGGAGGGTTAGCTCAGTGGTTCCGGTGCCTGCCTCGCAAGCGTAAGGACCTGAGTTCATTCCCTGGTTACCACACATAATGCTGGGCATGGTGGCTCACGCCTGTAATCCCAGCACTCGGGAGGCAGAGACGGGAGGATTGCTGAGTTTGCGGCGGCTTGCCTGGGCACCATAGTGAGCTCAGGGCCAGCCTGAACTACAAAGCAAGACCCTGTCTCCAAAAAGCAAAAAAAAAAAAAAAAAAAGAAAGTTAAGTAAACTTTTCTGATATCCTTCGTTTGTTCAAGACATCTTTGACTTATTCATAATAAGGAATAGGAAGTACAGCTAAAATCCACATGATATTATTGTATTATCATCTTCTCTCCAGTCTTATGAGAATTCAACCTGATTAATAAAGAATCAAATACACTGATTTAAATTATCTTCCTTTCCTTGGCCTTTCTGCCTTTCTAAGAAGGTCATCTTTTTCTTTTTTTATAAAAAGCATATTGGAAAAGGAATAAAGGTAGTCTGACTGGCCATCTGGAAACATGGAAAATTCTGATTATACTTATGCAGCTGTCTTTAAAGAGGAGCCCATGGTCCAGAAGGACATATTGACATATTTAATCATTCTATAAGCAGTCCCCAAAACCATAATGTCTGAGTGCGTTTAAAATTGCAATGTTATAGTCAAGTAAAGAAGAATCCAGACACCTGGTTAAGTCATTTCTCTTGTGTATATATGTACAGACATGACTACGAGTTTGCAACAGTCTTAAAGCTTAATATCCAAAAGTACTAGCTCTTTTTCTGTAGATGTCTTATGGAAAATCTTGTGCACATATACTTACAGTTTATGGGAAGCAACTAAAGATGGGTCCAGAGCTGTATGTTTCTTCAATGGCAGACTTTATTGAGTGACTGCAAGATGAACTAGGGAAACTACAGAGGAACACTGGGGTGAGGAACATTCTGCCTCCTGAGTGCTGGGATTACAGGTGTGAGCCACCACCACCACCATTGTGGTGTGAGGTACTGATTGCTGTTGGACATGAGCCACCACACCCAGCATTGCTGTATGTGGTTCCAGGGACTGAATTAGGGACCTTGTGCTTGCTAGACAGGTACGGGAACCACTGAGCTAAATCTCTGGCCCTTTCATTTCACTCAATGCCATAGTTCAAATGATTTGCCTCTCAGCTTGCTTTATGGTTCCCTAAAAACGCTCTCCATTTAATGGTTTTTGCTACATAAGAATTTTCTACTTCATTTGTTTTATAATTTGTTTCATGATTAATCATCATTGGTTGGCACTGGTTTGGCTAATGATTAATTTTCCACTAGTGTTAGATTTTATCCCAAATTATATTTACTATAATCTTTGGAAAACTGTTTCTTTAAATGAGGTGCTTTCCACGTTTTATTTTATTTTATTTTTTAAAGAAAAGGTCTCACTTTGCAGTTCAGGCTAGCCTTGAATTCACTATGTAGCCTTAGCTATCCTTGAATTTGAAGACAATCCTCCTGCCTCTGCCTCCAGAGTGCTGAGATTGCCAGCATGAGTCACCATACCCAGCATTCTTCCTCCTTAATTTTATCAGTGGATTCTAGACCCTAAATTTAAATAACCAAGTTAATACACTTGAAAAAAATTTTATGCTGAAAAAAATTTAATTAATGCAAATGAATTAGCTCAGCTGCATGAAGCATTTAAAAATGTATCATGCAAGTAGCATTATGACATGGTAATCAGAAGGCTTCTTAGCACATATTAGTAGAGTATGTCTCAGTAGATCTGAAGATATTTTTCTTTTTTGTAAAATAATATTTATTTACATAATACAAATACACATTAGTATTTTTCTTCCATCATCAAAGCCAACAAAATGTCTTAGACTAAAACTACTGGAGTTTCATTTTTCCTTCATATGTTCTGCCTTCTTTTATACCTCTAAACCTGCTCTGTATTCAGAGCATTTCTCTTCTAGACTCTTAACAGTGAACTTCTGATTATATAGTTTTCCCCCAAACATCATATATGTCTTCTCTTCCTTGATGCTTCTCTTATACAAGGTCACACTAATGTTTGCTTTGTAGATAGCTCCCCACTTTTGGTGAGCTGATTCTAATATGATATGGCAAATAGAAGGAGATTATGAGTTCTCCCACACAATTGTTTAATTAACAAATAAATGTTATCACTTTTCTTAGCAGTATGGTGGTTTTGGTGTACATTTTGGCACAGAAGTATATATCATGGAAAACAAACCTAAATATACCTTTGTTATGTTCTATAGATTCTATTTTCTGCAGTGGCTTTAATGTACTATTTGCAGTCTTCCTTGTCAACTTTTCCTTCTTTAGTGAGCTCAAACAAAACTGAGACTAAAATTATCTCCATCCTTCATGTGTTTTAATAGTTTGATTCAACAAATGCTAATATCGAGTCTGACTCAGCTTGGGAACTATACTTGAGCCATAACTATAAAAGTGAATACAGCTGGGGACATTCCAGGTCTCTGGGAGCTCCACTTCTAAGTGGGAGAGATAACGGGAAAATAAATGAGATTATTTTGACTTAAACCTTGATTGTTCCTCAGGTCTTGTGTGTTTAGAGATGGGATTTTGAAACAGTGATTGGATCATGTGACAATATCCTTATCAGTGAATTAATCCCTTAATAAGTAATGGCTGAATGTACCATAAGGACGTGGGACCTGGTCAAAAGTGGGTCACTGAGGCATGACCTGGATGAAAATGTTCTTGTCCATGGCTCCACCCTTTCCTCTGTGGTCCTGGATCAAGCAGTCTTCCTCTGCTAGGCTCTTTCACTATACTAACTCTACTTCGGAGCCAGGGAATATGCTTTGAACACTGAGCCATGAGCCAAAATAAACCTTTCCTCTTTTGAGTTTCAGGTTTTGAGAATTATGTCCCATAATTCATTGGGAAAATGACTAATCCACAGAATATACAGTGTGATAAGGTTGATAGAAAATGGTAGAATCCTTACTTTAGGGAGGTAATGAAGGAAGCTATTTTTAATCGCACTAGAGCAGAGACCTGAAGAAAATGAAGAAGGGATAAATCTATGGCTCTGGGCAGTACAGTACTTCTAGCAGAAAGGAAAGAAGACACAAAAACCCCGAAACAGGCCCTAAGAAAAGCAGGCAGTCTGGTATAGCAGGAGATTATGGAGCTAGGGAGAAAAAGATTGGAGCAGAGGTCAGAGAGAGATTTTCCAGAGCCTGTGAGGAATGATAATGATTTTGGATTTCGTAGTGAGTGAAACTGGAAGATTTTGAGTGAGTGATATAATGTAATTTATTTAAGTGCATCACTGCTGCTATTCAAATAATACACCATTGAGCAATCAGGTAGAAACAAGAGGACTCATTAGGAAGATATAGTAATAACTCAAGTGAGAAATAATGATAACCTTGGCTACATTGAGTAGCTCCATCACTGTGATAAATGCTCAGTCTCTAGATAACTTTAAGGTTAAAGCCAACAGAATTTTTTTAAAGAGAGGGATCAAAGGTTGAGACAGTTGCTTAATAGAAGAGTAGTGATAGTAACAATATTTTGAGTTGGAAAATTTTATATACACACACATTTTATTGGTGCATTGTATATACACATCATAATCACAGTCAATATGGGGAATTTATACCAGTATATGTCATGATTTAATTCTCATTTTTCCCATTCCCCTACCCACCCCACAAACCCCAGCCCCTACATATATAAGCTTTGTTTCCCTTTTTTTATTATCATTACATTTTTTCTTTAACCCTCATTACTCACTCCTCACCACATTTTCCTTTGAATATTTTCTATTTCATAATATCCATCATACATTCTAGAACTCATTAACATATTCAGTTTCACGTTTTTAGTTAATAACAGCATTTGAAGAATTTTTAGTTCACAGTGGAATTAAGCAGAAAATAAAGCAGTCAAGTACCACGTGATGTAATTTGCATATGGAATCTGGAAAAGTTTGTCTTACAGAAGTTGAAAGTAGCATGGTGGAAGCTAAAACAGTTGATCTCACACAAGTTGAACCTAGAATGGTGACTATCAGAGGCCAGCAAAAACAAAGATAGGCCTGGAGAATGCAATCAAGGGTTCTAGGTGACAGAACCAAGAAGCTCTGGGGGATCATTGTACAACATGGTGATTATGATAATAATTATGTACTGTACATTTCAAAAACGGAGAATTTTAAAAATTTCAACATAAAGAATTAATAAATAATGAAGAATTGCATTGAGCCTGTATAGTAGTTGTCAGAGTATAGCCATTTTGGCAATGTAGGTTCTCGTTACCCAGGAACAAGAGATGTCTTTCATTTTTTGATATCCTCTTCTGTCTCCTTTTTCAGAGTCCTGTAGTTTTCAGAGTAGAGGTCTTTCACCTCCTTAGTTAGACTGATTCCTAGATATTTGATTTTTCTCGGTGCTTGTGCAAGGGATTGACTCCCCAATTTCTCTTTGAGTGAGTCTGTTGTCTATACAAAGACTACTGATTTCTGAGCATTGACCTTGTTGTATCCAACTACACTACTAAATTTTGCAGTAAAGTCTAGCAGTCTTTTGGTTGAGTTTTTAGGATCCTCTATTTAGAGAATCATATCATTGGCAAATAATGACAGTTTAACTTCTTCCTTACCTATCTTTATTCCTTTTATTTCTTTGTCTTGCCTAATTACTGTGGCTAATATTTCCAGCACTATATCAAAAGTGGTGACAGCAAGCATCCTTGCCTCATTCCTAATTTCAGTGTAAAAGATTTCAGTTTTTGCCCAAATAGTATGATGCTGGCTGTTGATTTGGCATAAATAGCTTGTATTAGATTGAGATAAGGTCTGTTATAATTCTCTGTAGGGTTCTGATCATGAATGGGTATTGGATTTTGTCAAATGATTTTTCTGCTTCTATTGAGATGACCACATGGTTTGTGTTCTTGAGTCTGTTAATACAGTGTATTACATTTATTGATTTATGTAAGTTAAACCAGCCTTGCATCCCTGGGATAAATCCAATTTAATCAGGTCATATTATTTTCCTGATAACTCTCTGTATTCTATTCAATGCAATTACAATTGAAATGCCAACACCATACTTAACAGAGCTAAAGAAAATAAACAAAAAATTAATCTGGAACCCCAGGAGACTTAGAATAGCAAAAGCAGTTCTAAGCAACCATGACATGGCAGGGAGTATTATAATCCCCCACTTAAAACTGTACTATAAAACCACTGTGATGAAAACTACATGGTACTGGCAAAGTAACAGACCCAAGGACCAGTGGAATAGATTAGAAGATCCAGAAACAACTCCATATACACTAAACCAACTCATCTTTGACAAAGGAGCCAAACATCCTCAATGGAGGAAAGACAGCCTCTTTAACAAATGGTGCTGAAAAACTGGGCTTTAACCTGCCAAAAACTAAAGCTAGACCTATCTCTTTCACCGTATACTAAACTAAAATAACAATGGATTTTAGACTTAAACATTAAAACAGAAACAATAAACCTGCTGCAAGACAGGTTAGGTAAAACTCTTGGAGACTTCAGCTTAGGCAGAGACTCCCATGAACAGAACCACTATAGTACAAGAACTAGAAGAAAGAATAAAAAAATTGGATCTCATCCTCCTAAAAAGCTTCTTCACAGCAAAAGAAACCACTGGAACCACTAAAAGACAACCAACAACATCAGAAAAAGATCTTTACTAGCTGTTTGTCAAAGGCTATTATCTAGAATATATAAAGAATTAAAACAAAATAGTCTCCCCAACTTTAAAGACCCAATTCAAAAATGGGCACCTGAAATGAACAGACACTTCTCAGAGGAAGAAGTCAAAGCAGCCAAGAATCATATGAAGAAATGTTCAACATCACTGGTCACTGGAGAAATGCTGATGAAAACAGCTCTGAGTTTTCGTCTAACTCCACAAAGAATGGCTGCTATTGCAAAATCAACCAGAGATAAATGCTGGTGTGGCTGCATGGAGAAAAGAACCCTTCTCCACTGTTGGTGGGATTGTAGACTTGTACAACCATTGTGGAGATCAGTGTGGAGATTCTTCAGAAATATATATAAAATGGAATACTACTCTGCCATGAAGAATGACAAGTTTCATTCATTTATGTGCAAATAGATACACCTTGAGGACACACTGATAAGTGAAATAAATAGATCCCAGGTATGTAAATACTATATCTTCTTTCTGATATATATATATATATATATATATATATATATATATATATATACCATATGTATATATGTATACATATATGTCATCCCTTGACAGTACACTACCATATGTGTATATATATATATAGTGTGTATATATATATAGTGTGTATGTGTATATATATATATATATATATAGTGTATATATACACTATTGGTTTACTGATCTAAAATATATATAATATAAACATATATAGTTTATATATTTCATATGTAATATGTAATATATAATATATATTTCATATATATTCTATATATCTCAACTATATATATATTTTATATATATAATTCAACATATATATATATATGTGTTGTATAGTAATGACAAATTTAAAGACTCATTAAAAATGTAGAGAGCATCCATGGTGCCAAGCAGTATGATTATTGGATCATATGCTAAGGACATGTTCAGTTTTGAAGAAAATGTCAGTCTCCCAAAGTATCTGTTGTACTACTTTTCATTCCCACTAGCATTAAGTGAGAGTTCTAGCTAGTCTATACTGTCTTTATGATTGCTTGTCTTTTGAGGAAGGAATGATCTAATACAGAGAGAAAAATCAATAATTCAGGAGGATAAAGAGACACTGTCAGATAAATATAAATAAAAAGGAATCAGATCTAGTAGTGTACTGTCAAGGGGTGACCTTAGAGAGAAGAACAGAAGAAATAGAAGGGCAATGTTCTGTTAGAACAGGAGAGAGGCCCTAGTACACAGGAAAGAACACAGCTATAACACTTCTGTGTGATCTGACGATGAGACGATGTGAAAGGAATTAAATGTTCCTAAGACACCTGACACATAAAACCATGAAGAAAACTTTTTTTTTTTTTTGAGATAATACCTTGCTTTGTAGGTCAGGCTGCCCTGAGCTCATTCTGTAGCCCAGGCAAGCCTTGAACTCAGCAATCCTCCTGTCTCTGCCTCCTGAGTGCGGGCATGACGTATGTAAGCCACCACTGCCAGCATTGTGGTGTGTGGTACTAATTGCTGGTGGGTGTGGGTCAAAATGCCTGATATTGCTGTATGTGGTTACTGGGGATTGAACCAAGGACCTTGCCCTTGCTAGGCAGTTACCAGAACCACTGAGATAAATCTCTGGCCCCTGGCTCTGTAATGAATTTACTAAAACACTACTGGTTTACTGGTCTCAAAACCAGTACATTTTTGCTGTTGCTTCTCATTTATCATTATTCTGTCACCTCCTAATTTCTCATTCCTCTACATTCTAACCATTTTCAGACTGAGATCTTCTAACTGGTGAGTAAATATTTAATAGGTTTAAAATTCCTCTTTGATCTCCATCTACTCTTGAATATTTTTATTCCTCAGTACTTCATATGTTTCTTAGCAGTGACATATATCATCTTGAACTATAATTTTTTTCCTGCTTTTGAGGTAGTTTCAGAAGGAATATGATTTAATCTATGGTTATTCTTTACAATCCGATTTTAATAGTATTTAAAATATTTTTGTTATTCCCTGTTCATTTTTCTTGTGTAAGGTGTTCTTACATTTAGTTTTCTTACTTCTATCCATTCTCTACACATACCTTTTTATCCCTATTTTCTTCGATGCATTCTTTCATTTGTCTATGTTTTCCATCCAGTTTGCTTTATTCAGTGTTGTATAGCTGAGTAAAACTATTGTGTTTGGTATATCCTTCATCTTTCTCCTTTGAAGAAAGATTTTCTTTGCATCATACTTTAACATAGCACTACCTCCCTGATGTCTTAAGAGTAAAGCTTCCCTCTCTTTCATCATTCTTTTCTTTAACATACTTTGACGTTTTCTTGTCTCAAAAAACCTGTTTTTTTTTGTATTTGTTCATGATATTATCTATTTTGAGGAATTAATATGTTATTACTATAGTATGATTTACAAAGATACTATCATTTTATATTGCATCATAAATTCAAACTTTAAAAACAAATCTTACTTTTAAACAACTTCATTTTTTTCTTTTTGGTTTATAATTTTCAAGACTGTTGTAACACACACAAAATAGTCATGAGAGTTGCTTAGTTTATCTTAATTTATTATTATCTTAGTTTGTTACACTGGATTCATACCTGGGTTAGAAACAGTTCTTTATAATGGTAGTATTTAGAGTAGGAAATAGGCATAGAGACAAGGCATTTGAGTAGTCGGTGTTCAATTTTGGAAATTATGTTTTTTTCCTTTAAGTTATGATTGTTATATGGTTGTAACTAAAGCCATCTAGTACAAAAAGAATTAACAAAGGAAATTTGGAGTGGGTCATGCCAACCCTATTTTATGTATAACATTAATTTTCAAAATAACAAGTAGAATTATAAATGGAAACAGAAGAGTATGCAAAGATAGAAGAGAATGCAAAAGATAAACATGTAGCTAAGGCAGAAATTTTATCACTGAAAATTTATTCCTCTCCTTATTATTAGAGCACTGACACTGATATTTATGGACCAGGAAGGGATAAAATTGAAGTCACATCTCGAATATATGGCAATTCTTGCAAACATTTTGCAAAGGACTTCTTGAAGAAGTGTCTATATTCTCCCTTATGTATTATTCACAAGTACTGATGAGTAAAATTATATCATGTTCCTTATTGTTTTCATATCCTTCTAATCTTGAACTTTCCAGGCCTAGAGTTACTTGACAATAGCTTTCAACATCATCATTCTCATCTGCAGTATTTAGATCACACACACATATTCATACATATACATACACTTTCATAGTATTTTTTTCCACTTTCTATGTTTTATTTCACCTATTGACTTCTCTGGACACTTTTTTGTCCTGTCATATGCTGAGCTACTACTTTTGAAGGGTCTACTCTGTACTCTGTAGGTCACACTATTTCCTTGCTGTTTGTCCACTGCTCTTGTCATCTATTTCCAGAATTTTTATTTTCTTCACCACCATGTTCTGAAAACATACTTTGGCTGCATTATAAGCCCAGAAAACATTTAAACAGGTTTTACTCTGTGTCCTAATACCTGCCTGGGTTTCTTTTGTCATGGTTTTACCTTGCATAGATGACATCACAAAAATTATGGCAGTTTGGCCAAATCATGACAAGCATGTTTAACTCTGTTTAAAATCTTTGTTTCAATTGTATAGTGCTTATA
Organism: Thryonomys swinderianus; assembly: GCA_004025085.1. Classification (NCBI taxonomy): domain Eukaryota; kingdom Metazoa; phylum Chordata; class Mammalia; order Rodentia; family Thryonomyidae; genus Thryonomys; species Thryonomys swinderianus. The sequence goes on along the minus strand of PVIC010010247.1, from coordinate 19,252 downwards.
TCAAAGCAGCAGTCTTCATGCCATGGCTTCCAGATCAGGGGCCCCAGGGCCATGTCCAAGAACCTGCTTGAGAGCCATTCCTAGGAGAGAAGGTGCAAGACCAGGGCAGCACTTGGCCTCTGGCTCTGCTGCAAATCAGCTCCGGTTCTTCTGCTTTTTCAGCTGGAAATTGTAAGTCAGCAAAGTGCAGTTCTGCTAGCAGCCCTGCTGTCACCAGGTAATGCTGGATGCCAATAGCTGACACTACCAACTGCTGGCCACTGGCACAGCTGGCTGTCATTTTCAGATGGTGGCTTGTGCTGGAGACTGTAAGTCAGCTCTGCCAGGTGGTGGTCTTGGTTGCTGATCTGTTTCAATCCTAGCCTCTGCATCTCTTTAGTATTAAAAGTTATGAGCACTGATTAATTCATCTTTCTCTGGAAACTGGCCACTCTGTCCACATTAGTCAGAAAAAAAAATCCCACACAGATATATGGGATTTAAGAGCTTACCCTATGGGAGAAATAAATCACAAGCAGGTTCACAGAACACCAAAGTGAGCCTTTACTTTAAGAGGGCCTGTGGTGCAGACAGCAGGGCAGGTACACAGATGGAGCCCTCCCCAACTAAAACCAGAGGAATCCTGGGGAGTGCTAACTAGCGTAGTGTCTTGCAGACCTGTTTCAGTCAGAGAGAGGGCTAACACGGAGTGATCTTCTGGAAGGTTTCCTGTGAATGATGCATATTCAAAGAAGGGGTCTAGATCCCTCCTTTCCAGATTTTAGCAATTCTAGGGTGCCCTTTCCATGATTTAAAATGGTAATAAACATCAGTTCAAGGGGGCCAGAGTTGGGGGGGCACCGTTCTGCCTTCCTACATTTCTGCTGGAGAGGAGAATGGCCTGTGACAGCCATCAGGCTAATGAAGGACATCCCACACTATTGGGGTGTGATGGTGAGCAAAGGGAATGGAGGGAGCAGCAGGCAGCTGCTGGCTAAAGCCACATGCCCTTCTCCAGACACAGAGGAAATGTGAGAGCCTGAGCTTCTCTGTGTCAGCTCTAGCTTGCTAGAGCTTGCCCATTGGAGATCTTTGTGCAGGGGTTGTATTTGGGACAAAATGCCTTTCCCCTAATAATATGAACATGAAAACATTGGTATGGAGAAGGAACATTGGTCAGGAATTAGCCAAAATTCCTGCTGGATAACCCCAAGTCAGGAAGAATGGTTGGATAATTGAGAAACAAAGAAATGAAGGAAATCTCAGCATATGAACCTATTTGCCTCTCAAAATTTAATGATTTGCCGGGTGTGGTGGCTCACGCCTATAATCCCAGCGCTCAGGAGGCAGAGGCAGGAGGATTGTTGAGTTTGAGGCTTGCCTGGGCTACATAATGAGCTCAGGACCAGTCTGAACCACAAAGCGAGATCCTATCTCAAAAAAAAAAAATTAATGGCTCATCGTTGGGCATGGTGGCTTGTGCCTGTAATCCCAGCACTCAGGAGGTGAGGCAGGAGGATTGCTGAGTTCGAGGCTTGCCTGGGCTACATAGTGAGCTCAGGGCCAGCCTGAAACTACAAAGGAAAACCCTGTCTCAAAAAAAAATTTAATGGCTCATCAAAAGTCAAAGTGAAGAATGATAGATACAGTGTGGCCTCATTTGTATTAACTTAAAACAAATATAGAAAAATGCAGATTGTTTTGTTTTTTGAGACAGGATCTCTTTTTTTAAATTGAATTCTTTATGGTACTTTTTATATACATCTCACAATCACAACACTGGGCAATTTGTACCAGTATATGACCTAATTCTCATTTTTACCCACATCCCTGGCCACCCACACCTCCCCACCCCCTATATACATGCTCTTTCATTTTCTTTCAGAATCATATTTATTCCTTCCCCTCATTACATTCCCACATCAAATTTCCTTTGGAAATTTCCCATTCTACAAAAACCGTCATACTTTCTAGAGCTAGCTCATTTACATCTACAGATGCTCATATCAAAGAAAAGATCCGGTATTCGCGTATTTGTGATCTATTTATTTCATTTATTTGTGTGTCCTCCAGGTGTATCCATTTACACATAAATGAATATATCTTGTCATTCTTTATGGCAGAATAATACTCCATTAAAACTTCTTTATCCAGTCTCTAGTCAGGATCTCTTTTTTGTAGCTCAGGTTGGCCCCGAGCTCACTATGTAGCCCAGGCAAGCCTCGAATTCACATCAATCCTCCTGCCTCTGCCTTCTAGTGCTAGGATTGCAGGCATTAGTGACCATGCCTAGCACTGTGGTTTATGGTTACCAGGGATTGAATTTAGGACCTGCACTTGCAAGGTGCACCCTGAACCACTGAGCTAAATCCCCAGCAGGTGAATACAGAGTTTTGATAGAGGATCAGTACTGCCCATGAGAATAAAATGGATTTGAGATTGATGCGCCACACTTTTCTCTTTTAAATGAACCAATGAGGGGCTGAGGACTCAGCTCAGCAGTTCCAATGCCTGTCTGTCTAACCAGCACAAGGTCCCAAGTTTGATTCCCAGTATTAAACAAACAAACAAACAAAAAGAATAAGCAGCAATGAAAGGCTTGTGTGTGTTGCCCATCTGTAATCTCATCTATGTGGCAGCCTGGGCAACTTAGCAAGACTCTTTGTGAGCTAGAAACTAAAGCTTTCAGAAAGGGCTGGGTATGTAGCTTAGGGTAGAGTGGTTGGCTGCTAGCACATATGAAACCTTGAATTCAGTGCACAACACTGGAAAAGAAAGTGATTAACTCAGATGTCAATGTCCTCATCCCATTTCCTCACTCCCTTCCTTCCTTGTTTTCTTTCTCCTCACAGGGACCATCACTTGTCTCTCTGTGTGTCTTTGTATAGTTTATATTTTTTCTGTTTCCCTTCTGGAATGTAAGCACTGTGAGGGAGTCTATGTCTCTCTTGTTTACTGTTGGTTCCTTGGAATCTAGATCAGTTTGTAGACTGAGCCAGATTCAGGATTCATTGGTGTAGTAGCTACAGGAGTCACCTCAGGTGAGGGGATTTAGCAGGGACTGGATCTCAAGACCTCTTCCCAGGACCTGTCACATACAGAGCCTCATTACAGTTAAGTGTACAGTATATGAACACACAATTCAGTTTCCGCAATTGATGATTTGGAGAGATAGGCTGAATTTCAACAGTCTGATTCATCTAACTTGGGAATATTTTATTTCTACAAGCACACTCATATTTCTCTGACTACATATCTACTGTGTGATACTCCAGACGAGGCTCTAAAACTTTCTGTTTCTCAATACTCATGAGAACCCAAGGCTACTAAGCTTGGAGTTTACTCAAGATTTGTTGTAGAGCCAGAATTTGTATCCCTGATGTCAGACAAGACAGGCACATTCTCAACCCCAGGTGCCCTGCTCCATAGACTCTTAGTGCCCCTATGGCCAGATTTTTAATAGAGTGGACATAAATATTGGATCGATGCTTCCATCCAGCAATGGTATCAGAGAACTGGCAGACCATCAGCTGTTTACTGAGGTATGTGGTGGAAGGGCTTTTTGAAGATTTAACAACTCATTAATTTTGCAATTTTAGAACAACCTGCTCTATGTGCTTCCCAGTAAATACTCTGTCTACTTGTGATCATTGGACAATAAAAAACTGTTCTGGTCATCTCTCAAGTCCTATCCCACCCACCTCCCCATGAGAACTGAGTGTCTTCTGTGTTCCACAAGCTGCTCAGTCAACCCAGGCACTGTGATATGCAAAGTGCTAAGGACACTGGAAATGGGAGGCAGGTTTGCACAGATAGATTGATAAGCAGATGCTAAGCCGATGTGACACAGCTGCTACTGCTGAGCCAGGAAAGCGGGTCAAGGTTATTAGGAGAAAGTGCAGCACTTGCCCATAGCTGCGAGCAAAAATAGCCCACGTCCTGTTGTCTTTGCCACTCTCTCTTCAGATCCCTCCTTGTCCTCTTTTTGTTTCTTTTCTGTTTTCTACTCTTAGAAGATTGGGGCAAATGAGACACTGAAATACCTAGATTTCTGTAAATGAAGGACATCCTTAAATCGACTTGGTTTTCCTAGCATTAGATGCATTATTTGATCTTCCAGGGAGTGCCATGCTTTGAACAACAGATCTAAAGATTAACAATGACCATTTACCATTTGTTATTGGATTCTGGCTCTTTATTTCTTAGACATGGTCTCACATCTAAAATACACTGAACATTTTGTGCTAATGCATCAGATATGCCTGGCACATTAGCATACATGCAATGTGACCAGGGAGTCTGGTTTCTGGTTTCCATTTTTTCATTGAATTGAGTTTATTGGTGGCTAAATTTGATTTTTCATCCAGAATAAGCTGTTTCCCCTAAGGTCTTTTAAGCCATTTCTATATAATGTTGAACTGAATATGACTTAATTAGATAAAAATGGCACATAAGATAAACCAACCTTAAAAACAAAGGCACTTTAAAATTATCACCTTCAAACCAGGAGCACATCAGTATCTACTAGCAGATCTTGAAACCATGTCAACCAGACCACTGGCTGGGAGAGGTTGCCATGTCTCTGCTTAGAGGTTTCTCTCGTTGTTCCCAATCATGTGGTACTTCCCAAGAAGCCTATTTCTTTCTCAGGGCTTTGCTTCATGCCCGTCCCCATGCCAGGACCAGGCTTCATCCTCTGCCTGGAGATCTCCAGGCTTACCAAAAGTTTGGATCTCTTGCCTTCATTTATTTTTAATGCCACATTGCCTTTTCAGCCCCTCGGGATATGTCATGTGGAACATATAAAGAGCACTGAGCTTGACGTCTTGGTTTACACGGAGCCCTGGCACTAATCAGCTGTGTGAGCTAGAAAAATTACAGATTTTTCTAAGCTTCAGTTCCTTGTTTGTCTGAGAGGCAGTGATGATAAAGTACCTAGCATGGTGGGATAAAGTACCCATCATGACATAGCTGCAGTAAATAACAGCTTTCTTTACAATATTATTATTTCTCTGAGCCAGCATTAGTGGTCCAGGTAAGAATGTCCTTCAAGGTACAGCAGAGTAAGTGGAAAAGAAATTAAAATAACTTTCCACTGAGTTTTGTTAAAAAATACAAAAATTTTACAAATAAACAGGATGTTACAATGTCATGTTGAAGAAATGCCAGATCTTACAACAGTAAGAGGTTGACCTGCAATTGTACAAGAGCAAATAAAAGCACTTGAGTTACAAGAGTAAAACAATCCACATAAATCACTTTGAAGACCCAGGAAAAAATTCTGAGAGCTAAATATTGTCATCAATGGATAAGAGAACATAGTGTTTAGCCCTGTTGCCATGCCAGTGATTATGAATTAGTGTAACTCTGAATATTTCTCAAGATTTTGAGAAAGTCTAGGCTGTGGATTTAGTTCAAGTGCTACCCTGCCTACCTTTCAAGCTCAAGGGCCTGGTTGAATTCCCAGTATGCAAAAAAAAAAACTATAAAAAATTTGTAAAGATTTTGAGAATGTCAATATCCTGTTAGAGCCATGACACATTTATTTATTTTTATTTCTTATATCTTGGTACAATGTTAGGCACAAACTTTTAGACTAAGTGAATGATCATTGAAAACTTCACAAGTGAACAGGAAAGCCACCTATCATGCCTAATTCTGACAAGTGTAATTTTTGTGTTTATTTTTTACATCCATCCCATCCTACCCAGTATGGAGACTCTAAACCAAGCACACCATTCTTGACCTTTCCATCGGGTATTACTATGAAAAACACTGTCTTGGCATATTTCCCTCCTAGGGAGTATGAGAGGAGGGGCCTGGGGTGACAGCACATGGTGACTCCCGCACAAAGCAAGCTATGGCATTTCTAAGTTTGAGTCATTCATTCCAGTCCCTGCTCTGTCTTCATGTTGCTGCTCCTCTTTTGCGTGAATTTCTCTCTGGTACCCTTCTTCCACCCAGCATAATGCTAGGGTTGTGCTCCCATTTCAAGGCACTTGTTTTAAGCATATCCCATCCCTGAGTCCTTTGTTTTGACCCTATAAGGTGACATTCAGAGACTCTGGGAATCAGAATGTGGATACAGAGAACTATTCTTCTTTTTTTTTTTTTTTTTGAGACAGGGTCTCACTTTGTAGTTCAGGCTGGCTCTGAGCTCACTATGTAGCCCAGGCAAGCCTCGAACTCAGCAATCCTCCTGTCTCTGCTTCCTGAGTGCTGGGATTACAGGCGTGAGCCACCATGCCCGGCACTGTGGTATGTGGTATTGATTGTTGGTGGACGTGAGTCTCCACGGCCAGCATTGTATGTGGTTACCAGGGATCGAACTCAGGACCTTGTGCTTGTGAGGTAGGAGCTGGAACCACTGAGCTAACCCTCTGGCCTGGAGAACTATTATTCTTATAGTGCCATTACCACAATAATACTACTGTAGTTTAAAGCAGTAAGTACAGATCAAAGCTATACTATATGTCAGACATTGTGCTCGGTATATCATGTACTTTATTTTTCGTCTTACAGACATTTTTTTTTCTTTTCTGGGAAGCAAGGTGCAGGAACTTTGAGTAGCCTGCATTTGGTCACAAAGCTGCACTTTTTCTTTCCAGTCCCTGTTCCCTAAACCAGCACCCAAGTGAACTAATCATTTGTGCATTCAACCTACGAGAGCACAACAGACTGTCCCTCTCCTTGCTCTCACACCAACTTGATTTAAATAGTACTGCCTGCCTTTCCTTCTCACCTTCACAAGGCCCTTCTCCCTTCCAGGCTGATTTCTTGCCTGTTTTGTCTTCTTTTCATTTATGTGCAGCAGAATTGTGTGTCTGCAAGAGAGAAACAAGCCCACGCAGCTCAGACATGTCATTATTCACCTAAGGGACAATTTTGGATACTGTGGACTCCATTAGCATTAGCAAACTGGGATTTGATACTCAGATTTGGGACACATGCATTATGAGAATCAACTCTGGTGAGATATCCAGTGGTGCTGCTTCTAGTCTCAACCTGACATAGCAGGACACTAGCTTTGGCCAGGATACTTGAGTGCTTCAGACTCTGGTCCCAACTGGAACTGAAATGTGAAATGACTTCCAAGTAAACAGAGTGTAATTAAAAGGTTTAATTCAGTATTAAGTGCACCCATAGGTAAAGGCAGTGGGGTGGGATGATGAGACAGAGTGACATATGACTGTGAATATATTTTTTTCTCCAAATTGTTGATAAGGGAAGGTTTGCAGCAGAAAGTCCTAGACGGGTCTATCGAATATCTGCTATGCCATTTCCAGTTATGTGCAAAGGCAGGACTCCCTCAGCTGCATTGTTGCTACACTAATGTGGTAGCTCAGCCATGCGGAGTTAATTGTTAATCAAGCCAGACATTTGTAGTACTATTCTGAGAGGTAGAAAGATAAAAAAAAGAAATTTCCAACTTCTTATTAGCTTTGTCATCAAAGTGCTGTAAAAATTCTGGGAAAATAGCCATAGACATGGCAGAGACTGGACTGTTATAAGACCGAAAATTCCTCCATTTTTGGTTTCTATTTTCAGATTATTTTATCTATGAACCCAAACCAGCTGGAAAGGATCTTCCACATACTGGAAATTGCAAAGGTTGGCTTCCAGCAGCACCCTCTCTGTGACACTCATTTCACTATTAAGCGAAGCCACTTAACAAACCAATTGTCAACAGGGAGAGATGAAAACATAATAGTTAATCAGGTTTTACAAGGTCACATATCTAATTCAAACTGTAAAAGGACTCCATTAGTGCCCTACTTCAGTTTTTCTTGCGTGTAGTCTTTCCCCAAATTGAAGATTTTGGATCCCCTGTAAGATAGCAGTCAGTTAATAAAAGCTTGGAGTATTATTTTCCTTACTAAGGGCCCCCTTTGGAGCCTATTAACACCCTCTTTTATAGCCAGCAGAGCAAGTAGCCACCTCCTGACATGTGTTGGCACTTTCTAAAAGGCCATTAATGCTCCATATTTCAGAGTATAACAAACCCAGGAAGGCTCACAAGCAGCTCAGCAGGAGTAAAATAAAAACAGCGAGTTATTTGCAGAACTTCTTGCCTTACCCAAGTGGTGCGCACTCAGTGAGCACAAGAGAGATGTGGGATGTATTCCCCTGGGACTTCTGTAAGTATACCCAGAGAATTTCCCTGTAAAACCTAGGAAGTAAAATGTCGATCAAATATTTGTGTTGTTGAAAGCAGCCTCATGCTGGTTTCGATTCCTTATTCTGTCTTTATCATTTAGAGTAAACTGTATATACCTGTACATACATGTGCTTTTTTTTTTCCTCCCAAGGAAGAAGCTGTGTTCTGTTTCCTCAATTACACATTGATACTGGAAACTGATGGACAAACTGGGGGCTTCATTTTATGTCTCCAAATCTCAGAAGTTTTCTTTTTGTTTGTTTGTTTGCTTTTTGAGACAGGGTCTCGCTTTGTAGTTCAGGCTGGCCCTGAGCTCACTATGTAGCCCAGGCAAGCCTCAAACTCAGCAATCCTCCTGTCTCTGCCTCCTGAGTGCTGGCATGACAGGCGTGAGCCACCACACCTGGCATTTTTCTTCTTTTTTAATAGATGGACTTTCATACATATTCTAGGAAAGTTATGGATGTGCTAAATTTGTCTTGAACACTGACTGATGGTAATGTATTTGCTTAAATGATATGTCCAAAATAAGGTTAACTGTGAAACTTTGTTGTCCCAAATGAAAAGAATGCCTAAATTTCACTTGCATACATCTTTGGAGACCACTGATGTTTCCAAAGCAATGAACTACCACCTTCCCCGCTTGTTGCTTCTAACAGGATGTTCTTGTTTCTTCTGTATTCTTCCACATACAGAAGACCCATTCCAGGTTTTTATGATGAAGATTCTACTGAACAGTACACTCCTACCATAATATGGTGCCAGGCCTCACTTCTACAACTGTCCTAAAGAGCTACTAAAGAGCCAGAGACACTAAAAATATTTTGAATTATGCATAAAAGTAGAATCATGTAATAGCTATTAGACAATATTTCCTCAGATAACCAGGCTAATTAGTAAGGAACAGGGACTTTTCATTTTATCCTGAATTCCATTTTCAAGACAACTTCAGGTGTTCTTACAGCTATCCTTACCATGTGTTCCGGGAAAACAATATTGACTAACATAGATAAAAGCTTCTGTTTTCATTATGGGTGTGTATGTGTGTATGAGTGTATGAGTGTGTGTGTGTGCATGTGTGCAAGAGATATAAACAATAAATAAGATGAACAAATAAATTGAATTCCATCTTATTGAAGGTTACAGTCCGAGATGATGAACCTTTTAAAGTCCGAGCACCCAAACTGCACGCCAAACCCAGCTGTTCATCACTGAGCCCCTACAGCACAACTACATCCGAGATCCAGTGTTCTGCTGCTGGGTGACCCTCACATGCCAACATGGAGGGCTTTGCTTGCCTAGCGCAGCAAGTGTGCTGTGGAGTCACCGCTCCTCTAACACAGGCCGTGGGACAAGGAAGCAGGGGTGGGAGCATGTATAATTTTTGAACTGAGGAGTCAGGAAAACTTCTCTGAGCAAGGGCCATTGAGAAAAGGCTTCAGACATAATTTTCCTGCTAAATTGGTCACTGATAGACACAAATGATGGTCAATATCAAAGACTTTACGTTGGGCTAGCTAAAGATATTCCATCTATAGTTCAAGATAAATATGTCATATACCCTAAAAAATGAATGAGCAGACAGTGTTTTGCTCACAGGAGAATAGAAAAAGCAAGGCAGGAGTTCTCTGCCTTGTTTTGCTATGACAGGAAACATGAATTTAGAACCTTTCTGTTCCCTATCCTGACTGCCAGCCATCCTGCTTCTACAGGAATCTGCCTGCTGGAGGACACTGGTTAAACCTTGTATCCTTACTGGTGAGGGTTTTGGTCCATTTGACCATTGGCCTCTTGCCCTGTAGGGAAGTTTGACCTGCAGAGTTAATTCCTGAGGATTTCATTGAGTCTCAGACCCTCTCAGAGCCTTACTATCTAATAGTACATGGCTAGGAGAAACCTTAAGTTTAAAAAAGAGCTTGCCAGCTGGGCATGGTTCAGCACTCAGGCAGTTCACAGTACAGCATTCAGGAGGCAGAGGCAGGAAGATTATCTTGAGTTTGAGTCTAGCCTGAACTACATAGTGAGACCTTGTCTCAAAAAAACTAAAACAAAACAAAACAAAAAACAAAACAAAACAAAAAAAGAGTTGCCATGAAAGTCTGTGGCTAAATTTTAAGGAGTAAGTAAATGGCACTTTATTTTATTTATTTTAAAATTAATTTTATTGGTATACTTTACATATACATAATGATTACATTCATCATAGAGATTTTGTACCTGTACATGATATATTTGATTCCTCATTTTTTCCCAGTCCCATCCCACAGTAGTCCCCTCTCTCACTGAATGGAGAGATTGTAATACAGTCAATGATTTTTTAGAAGGCACTGAGTTTGTTGTAGTTTTTTTCCCTTCTGCAAAGACATCATTTTTGGACAGGCTTTTAGCTCAGTGGTTCCAGCATCTACCTAGCAAACGCAAGGTCCTGAGGTTGATCCCACTAACAATACCGTGTGCAGTGACTCACACCCACCGGCAATCAGTACCACCTATACCACAGTGCCGGGCCTAGTGGCTCATGCATCTAATCCCAGCACTTGGGAGGCAGAGGCAGGCAGGATTGCTGAGTTCTGCAGCTTTCCTGGACTACATAGTGAGTTCAGGGCCAGCTTGAACTACAAAGTGAGACCCTGTCTCAAAAAAAAAAAAAAAAAGCCAAGTGCTAATGTCTGTCACTCATTCACTTGAAATGCCTAACATTATAATGCATGAAATTCCTCCATACTCCTATATTTATTTCTCAGTTTTCCTTTATTCTAATATCTTCATTTTACACCTGTGCCCTTGGTGCACTGTTTTAATCATAACAGGTTTGGGAGCAAGGTTGTAATTCAATGGCAGAACACTTCCTGAGCACCTGCAGAGTTCTGGGTTTGATTACCAGCACTGCCCTCAAAATGCTTTTGTGTAATATCTCACAAGACCAAAAATTTTCTTCTCCTCCTTTTTCCTCTTCCTCTTCTTCTTCTTTCTTCTTTTCAATTTTTTCCTAGTAAGCATGTTTCCCTTTTTCTGATGTTTTTTTGATTGTTTGTTTGTTTGTTTTGAGACAGGCTGTCACTTTGTATTTCAGGCTGGCTCGAGCTCACTATGGAGCCCAGGCAAGCTTCAAACTCTGCAGTCCTTCTGCCTCTGCCTCCTGAGTGCTGGGATTACAGGTGTGAGCCACCACACCTGTTCTGAATTTTTTTTGAAATTTTTAATATTTTAAGAACAAAAAATAGTTCTCATTTGGACTTTCAGCATAGATCACATTGAGTTGAAAATGTATTTAAAGTGTCAGTCACAGTGGTGAATTCCTGTAATCCTAGCTACTAGGGAAGATGAAGCAGAAGCATTCCACATTTGAAGCCTGTCTGGGCAACATAGTAACACTCTGTCATAAAATTTAAAAAAAAATAATTAAAAGAGCTGGAGATAAAGCTTAGTGTAAGGCCCTGAGTTCAAAATCCCCAATCAGTAACAAAACAAAAACAAACCTGAGAATTAATTGAAAGGAAAATGGTAATTTTAAATTACTGATTCAACTAACCTAAGTGACACAGTGTGGCTTTCCACAATTCAATATGTGTGTGTGTTTCAATAATGTTTTATTAGCTTTGCACAGTGGCAGTATAGTAGCCAATGAGGTTTATCCGAGGCGCGAGTATTGCTAATTGAAAACTTTTCTCAATAATGTTTTATTTTATTCACATATACCGTATGTTATGATTGTTAGTGGTTAGCGATAGAAACTATATCGAATTTAAGCAGATTCAAAGGACATCAGTTTAATTAGATAAAAGACAAAAATCAGTCCTGGTAGGAAGTGTTAGGTAATCCTGTCTGCAAAATGAAAAAGAAGAGATGAACGTGGTCTTTTTTACTTGTTCTTGCTTTTGCGCAGCTGAAGATCAAAGGCATAGTTTGGGGTAAAGTGTCTGATGGGCGTGGCTCGCATGCTCCAGCCTCGGTAGGAATGGGAATTTACATAACGTTGTGTGTGGTGCAGTGTCCCAGCTGAGTGTGATTGGCTGGAGGCTGGTGACCCCACCTTCACGCGGGTCCCTTTTCTCCGTTGACCACTGGGATGGAGAGAGGCACCTTGAGATTGTCACAGGCAGGAGCAGCGGATCCGGTTCCAAATGCTCGGAGGACATAGTGAGAGCAGAGTACGGCTGGCTGCCTAGACGCAGCACCAGGAGAGACAAGGGCAGCAGAGCTGGGCGTGTCTGAGTGTGTAAAAGTTGCTTTTGAAAAGTGGTACATAAGGCCAGGGATTTAGCTCTGTGGCCCTTCACCTGCCTTGCCAGCTCAAAGTTCTGAGTTTGATCCCCAATACCAAAAAAAAAAAAAAAATAGTGCTGTAGATCTTTAAACAGCCATCGTAATTACAGTTCTACTAATTGTCCTGAAGTGTATTTGCAAGTGGGGATTGCTGAGAGGAAAGCTGTTTCCTCAGGGCATTAAGAGGTAAATCCTGGAGTTTTGAATGAAACCTGTGCTATTACTTGTAGTGTGTAGGTTGTTCACTGAGCAGCTGCAGAGAGTGTAACATACAGGCACAAACTTCAGTCCTATAGTTGGGAATGAATGGCTGTAGTGATGGCCAGGTGTGGAGAAAGTCCCAAGGAGCTCTGGGGCCCGTGTTAAGATCCTGGCCTAGGAAACTTTGGAGAGTACAGAACACTCCTGGGGGGTTCCTGAGGTCCTGCCATGGGAAGGAGCATTAAAAATAGTGAAAGATCCATGCGCGATGGCACATATCTGTAGTTCTCTTAGACATTTACGAAGCTAAGGCAGAAGAATCACAATTTTGAGGTTGAAAATGAGGCCCTGCCTCAAAATAAAAAATAAGAAAAGTTGGTGATATAGCTCCGTGGTAAAGTGCTTCTCGGTTTAATCCCTAGGATCACACACCACACACACGCATACACACACACACACACACACACACACGAAGTTATTAAAAATTAAGAGAAACAGGGGGTGTCATCGTGATCTTTGTACTCCAGGTGGGAGGATACTCACATCTTGAATTACAAGCACAGTTAGTCCATTTTCAGACATCAGTTTTAAACTGAGCCTAATGTGTTCCTTTTGGAGAATGGGGTTAAATCCCCCTCCTCGCTAGTGTAGGCACACCTCTGCTCCCGAATCAGCTACTTGTCGTCTGTGCATGCAGAGGAGCCAGTGGCTGGCGCACGGCCACACTGCATCCTGACTGACCTTGCTGACTGACACACACGGAGAGGGGGAGGGGCATTGCGTGGATTAAGGGATTCAGCTGTGCACAGTGAAGCAACCAGAAAGTAGTTCTTGGCCATGTTATTTAAATCAAAAATAATTAGAACAATATTATAAAGAGACCTTCAGTATTAGGAAAATGGTTTTTTGTTTGTTTGTTTGTTTGTTTAGATTTTACTTGCGTGTTACAGAGGAAGAGAGAGCAGTGAAAAATTCTGTTCAATCTCAATAGAAGACACATATGGTGGGAGACTTCTATGAGGAGCATATTTCAAGGTGGAATTTTTAGGGCTGTAGAGAAGTCATTATCCAGAAGAACCTGTAGCTCCATCCACCCCAGAAATCAACAAAACAAGGCATCACGGGGCAACATGCTGGAGAGGCAGAGCCAACCTGGGCAGAGGGAACTGGCTGGACTTTGACCCTTTGACAAGACCACCTGATCAGTACTGCTTTTCTGCAAAACCCTCAATACAGCATACCCTCTTTATCCTGAGCATTTATATAAGGCTCTGGGAAGTCAGGAAGCACTTATTTTATAACAGGAAGGAAATATAAGGTGACCAAAGGAAAGAGGCAAAGTGAGCTTGGCACCCCATCTACATACACCTAAGGAGCGCGGGTGAGCAGATATACAAAGGACTCTGTTCTTCAGGAATCACTAAACTGTAGAGAGGTAAAGCATCTAAGTTACGTGTAAGGCCTTTATGAGCCAGGAACTTTGTCTCAATGAGACTCGGCTGTGAGTATTTCTAGGATGCTCCGAGTGCTTATGTAACTCACTAACTTCCAGTGAGTTGCCAAGTCAGGAAGGAGTCGAGTTCTCCTGCCGGGGGAGGTGCAAGCTGTTTCCTTCCTGACCTCCCTCCAGCCTCAAAACTTCACTGTGCTGGTGCTCGTGAGGCTGTTGTCCAAGTGTTTGTTGGCACAGGGTCACACCCGTAGGTCAGGAGGTTGGCACGTCTCTGGATTCCCTGCTGGCCCCTGGAGAGTATCAATGTTTGCCATCATCTCCCTGATGCCCATGTACTGACTGACGTCTCACCCTCCAAACCTCTGTTAACTGGTGTCTAGGTATACATTGGTGGGGATGGTGATATATTCCATTGCAAAGCTGTAATGGATTGTTCCAAGTTTTGTCAGCCAAAAGAAAGCTCATTTCAAATGCAGAGGTGAGGTTCCATTTTTATCTTTTAATAAAATGGACAGGTATAAAAGAATTGTGTGAAGTTCACCTCTTATAGCTCCTTGGAATCAGGGAGAGGGAAGGCTGTTACTGTTGGAACCCTATGACATTTCCTGGGGGTAGAGAGGGTGAGTTGAGCATTCATGAGTAGCTGTTGGACCAGGAAAAACACGCCTTACAGTTCTGCGAGTAGGGTCCAGGAGGTGGGGCTGGAATGTACAGACGCAGGATCAGGCCCTCCTGAAGGGAGCACGGCACGCATTGCTCTGTGGTGGTGTTTCGGTCCCTTGTGGGGATCATTAATATTCATCGGCTAAGGGGTCTGTTCCTGAGTAAGTTTCAGCGCTTTTAATAACAACGCTAAAAACAGAACAAGAAAGCCAGCCATCTACTTATGTTCAAGTCATATTTATACCTATATTAAAACTACTACATTTTAGTGAAATGACTTCTTTCTATTTCTACTTACAGTCCAAAATCCAGAACTAGGGAAACTTTGGGGAGTACAGTGTTCTAGTGTCAAATGTGATTCTCTGGTTGCTTCAAAGATCAATTCTACATAAAGGGAGATCTCAGAGATCAGCAATTTGTCTGTGTGGGAATTCTCAAAGCTGACCTCCCATAAAAATACATTTATAGTGTTATGCTTATGAAAAGCTTGCTCACTATACATTAAAGACATATTGTACTGCCCTCCCAGTTCCTTTTATCTAGAGCCTTTTCAAATACTCTAATTATGCTACAGTGTAGTTTATTTCACATTTAGACTAAAACTTTGTTTCCTTTTTCTGGAATTTTTAATTATTAGGAAAAGAAATGAAATCTTGTTCACATATTCTTAGGACCTTGTAGTTTCTTGCTCATCCTACCCATTAAATGGGATCAATTCCTTTCTCCTGCCTGAAAAGTTTCCATTCTAATTTGGAGCAATTGCTTTATTGGTTGCCTACACTGCTGTCAGACTCTGATTTATTTTTATTGGACTTCGAGTCATTCACAGAGATTGTTAATAGCTCAAGGCTCTTTCTTTCTCAGATTTCACACTTTGTTGGAGTGTATCTTCAAATTACTTCCTCAAAAAAAGGTATGCAGGAGGTAAACTTTGTATGCACTTTTGTATAAATGATATCTTTATTCCACATTACATTTGATTGATAGCTTAAAGAAACATAGAATAGTAAGAGCAAAATAACCTTTCCTAAAACATTGAAAGGACCATTCTACTTACAGACTCTTTCTGTCTGTCTTTTAGGCTAAAATTTTCTCTCTTTGGTTTTCTGCAAAATGTTTCCAAATACTGTAAATGTTTAAGAAATTGTAAAGATCTTTCTTTTACCAAATCTTTTTTCTTCATGATTAGGAGTTTATTATCTTTTGTAGAATTATTTTGGTCACCAATTTAGTTGTATCCCTGAAAAGAGAGGAGACAAACTTCTATTTTCTACTTTCACTCAATTATTCAAATAATAATTTAGACTATATTCCCATGTAACCTTTGAGATAACTAGTCTTTCTGGAACTTTTAACTCTTTAAAAAATAATGCATGTTAATTATACAGGTAAATTTTATGGTGATAATTTTGTATATAGTCATAACATAATTTGGTCATATCTACCCTGCTCTTATCATTCCTTACCTTCTCCTTCCCCTTTCCTCTGTTCCCCTCCTCTAACAGTTTCTTTCTACTTGCATGTTGCAGTTTCTTCTAGATGCTACATATGTAAGAAACATGATATTTTCCTTTCTGAGTCTGGCTTATTTCACTTAATGTGGGGCTCTATATTTCCATCTCTTTTTTTTTTAACTTATGCGATTTTGTTCTTCATGCTGAATAACACTCGTGTATATATGCAAAATATACTTCCTTTATATATGCATCTCTTAATGTGTGTCTAGGCTGACTGTATAACTTAAATACTATAAATAGTGCCATGGTAAACATGAATCTTTAGGTATATTTACTGTATGTTGACTGATTTCTTAAGGACTGGAGGATGAATTCTTTAACTCTTAGAAAAAAAAATTTCTTGGATAAGATTGTGGTATTCTGGCCAGTTAGATTTTTTTTGTTTCATTCTCTGTTTTTCAGATTCCATGGTACCTTGAGAAAAAAAAAATAACTTCTCAAGTTGATTTCATTATGTAGCTTTTCAGGTTGACCATACTACCACTTAAAACAAGAATTCTTTTAACTACAACCCGGGTACCCCTCAGTTTCTTTCCCCTTTGAAAAGTACTTCGAGGAATTTGGGCCCTGGGATTATGTGTACAATGAGCTGTTGACATGAGAAAACCAGAGCTATTAAAGAAAGTAACTTTTCTGAGAATATTTCATCAGTGGCTAAATCTTTTCTTTGTTCCACTGTCTTAAATGCTACTAGTTAGCTTAAGAGGATTAGTTGCTCTTACTGCAATCTGTTAAATGTTCAGTTTCTTCCTTCCATCTGACTTGGAATGAGGCTGGAGATGTGATCTCTGTGGAAAGAAAGCTCTGAACCACACAGGGACAGGTATGAGGTGCTCGAGATTCAGAAAGAAGGTGCATTAAGACAGCACAGTCTCCTCTTATGCGTGACCCAGGATCCACACACTCCACCTTGGAGAGCTGCAGAATGAGTCTTCTTTCTAATCGGTTCTAGAAGCCTCCATCTTTGTTGTGATAAAAGAGCAGAACCGTAATTTCCCCAATCATTTTCCCTCTGGGCAGAATGCCATGTAACCCCAATTCCCAGAGCTTTGAGGCCTCACGGGGCAGCAGGCTCCAACTCCGTCTTCCTGGAGAGTTCTCACCATAGATTCTTCCCGGCGGGAGTCATATTTGATCACGTGATGACTCAGTGGCCTGTGCATTACAATTTCCCTGTAAGAAAGATAATGAGAAAAACAAATGCCTGTGGGCAAGGAGAACGGACATGGGTTAAAATTTATTTTCTGAAAATATGAGGTAATATTTTAGGCTTTAGTTTGATGCTGGCTGAGGGCAGTATACTCTGTATTGTTTAAGAACATGTGTTCTGTTATTATTTTTCTCTGTGAGAATTAAAGAAGAGTTTGTGAGTGAGATGTGTTTAGAAACCTGTAAGTTGAACGTGTTCCTGGGTCAGCCTAGCTATGTGGCCCCTGAAATAGAGGGAATGTGAAACAAGACTCCTATAATAACACATGATAAATAACTACAAATGATTGAGTTTATGGAAATACCGTATCTTTTCTTTGGCATGAGAACCTGTAGATGTAAATTAGTTCTAGAATGTATGATGGATTTTATGAAATAGGAAATATTCAAAGGGAATGTGGTAGGGGAAAGTAATGAGGGGAAAGAATAAATATTATTTGGAAAGAAAAAGAAAGACCATGTATATGGGGGTGGGAGGTTGTGAGGTGGGTAAGGATATGTGTAAAAATGAGAATTAACTTGTGTTATATACTGGTACAAATTCCCCAGTGTTGATTGTGATTGTGAGCTGTATATAAAATGTACCAATAAAGGATTAAATTGAAAAAAAAATTAAAAAAATAATTGAGCTATGTGTCTCTTACAAGACCCTTCCACTTTGTTTTCTTTCATTTGTGGGTATTCTTTTTACTATATTAGTAATTTGTATATCACCCACAGAAAATGAGAAAATCCACATTTGGATTAGGCAAAAGAAATAATTTAGTGTTTTTTTCACATGCAGAGTGAATTTGGACAGAGTAAGAATGAAAAAGCAGCTAACATTTATTGGACAGATTTTATGAGCCAGGTATTGTTTAGGTGCTTTATTATATTTTTCTGTTTCATACTTTATTACAACAATAGCAGTTGTAGCAGTGAGATGACTTTGAGAGAAGTATTAATATATTTTATAGTTGAACAACTAGCTTGTAAGGAACTACAGTAATTTTCCCAATCTTGCTCAGATTTTGATTGGATTTAAATCCAAATTTATGTCACATCAAATCAGGGTTCTCCCCATGATTTCATGGTGTCTCTGACAATAATGCCAACAAAACTACTTAGTTAAAAACATCTGTCATTACTCTGCTACCCCTCTGGGGTTGCTTTTCCTATAGTCACCTAAAGATTTCACTTGTAGAAGTTACATAATTGTGACAATTCAGAATAAGTACAACATGGGTTTTACATTAATTCCCTTGCCAGAACTTAACTGTAGTTCATTGAAGTACTAAATATCAGAGCATGAAGGGGCTTTGGAAGCATTGAATCCAGCCTCTTTTCATTGTAGGAATGTGCAAATTGATGGATGGAGAGAGGCCAAGGAACCTGTTCAAATTTATATTAGTTGTATGGTAGTTTCAGCAGAAATTGGTCGTTTCTGGAAATTACACAGAAGAAATTTCAGTTAGTGAATGAAAGAGTAGACATATCTAAAGCCCAGGTTGCTCGCTAGTGGGAATTACTTTAGTAAGTACCATCCTGAGAAACCACAAACATCCATGGGGCTTGGAGTGGAGGCTGCTTCAAAAACAGATAGATACTTGTTATAGAGAAGCAACATTTGCAACTTTGCCAAGAACCTGTTATGTCAGAAAACATAGGTGATAGAAATGTTAAGGGCATATACCATTATTACTTCTTTCTTGAAATCTCTGATAACTTTTCTCTGCATTTCACTCAGACTTAAAGACTGCCCATTGATCAAACAATACTCTTGAAGAAAAGTTTAGGCACCATTTAAAGGACAAAGCTCCAAAGTTT